>JAPYZF010000140.1:0-199835 GCA_030523045.1 Meteorus cinctellus
CTGGGTGGCATCCCTTGTTCCCTGTTTATCATTTTATTATTAATTATTTCATATTTTCCCCACAGCTAACCTGGGCCTAGAAAACCCAGCGTTACAATAAAAAATAAATGCTGTACATTTTTTTCTCTTTTGTCATGGTCGAAAGAAGAGGAGAGGACAAATCATATTTCTTTTTTTTTTCATTATTATTCTTTATTGCTAAATAATAAATATATCACGTGAAGAGTCATCCATTAATTCCACGATGAGTGAACGATTAATAAAACATTTTTTACTGTTCATCAAATCAATCTCTGACTCTGTGTGTAATTTTTCTCTTCTCTCTATTCTCATCTGACGTGTGCACTTTATTTCGGTTACTTGTAATAATTGTTATGAAAAATAATAAAAAATATAGTACGCACCGTGCACAATATATCTACATTTTCCATATCAACGAATACTCTCTCGAGATATTAGGTTTCATCGTAATTAAATTACAACGAGCAAGAGACCACTACTGAAAAGTTGCGGGCTGCCGCCTCTCTGGACGCTCGAGGATGAAAGGAAACCCAACACGCGAAACTCTTGGTCTGTGGAGAGATCTATCTTTACTTTTTACTCGAATATATCCAATGCTTTTTCAAAGAATTCACTTATATTCGTGCGGTTGGAGAGATAGAGAGATGAAAGTGCAATGGCAGAGATGAGAAATGTGGCTTTGATTTCAAAATTGCCTTTCGTATATATTTGGAAAAAAAAAAGAAAATAAACGAAAACATGGAATGATGAAAAAAAATAAATTTGATTGAATGAGATTGAATTGCGTTGATAAAAAAAAATTAAGACAATAATAAGGAAGTAAATTAGTATTAACTTATGAAAAATTGTTTATATTTTATTGCAAGCATCTGATATCAACAAATTCTTTAATTTCATAGTTGTGAGATAAATGAAATTAAGAGTTTATTCTCTGATCAATTTTGTTTTTTTCTCTTCAAAATATCACCACTCTATTTTCAATAACATTAATATTGCAGTAACACAACGTATATTATTCACGAGATTATCCCTTTTGCTTTAGAGAGAACGGACGATGGGACGTAGATCTCGGTGGGCTCGAGAGGCAAAGGGAGATTGCTGATGTGCTCGCGTGTCCGACGGTAATCCTCGCATGAAATTGTTATCAGGATTGGTGTAAGACTGATATATAGAGCTGTATTATACATCCATGTTCAGTGTTGTATATATTAGAGATAGATAAAGACATCAAAAGCAAAGGGACATCGAGAGTGCAATGCTCATTTTCATATTTTTCATATTAAAATTTTCTGAACGAAGCGATTTCTTCGAACATAAATAGATGAATTTATCGAGAATGTTTTGAAGGTAATGACAATAGGTAATGGAACACAAGTTTTATTATAGTAATTTGGATTAAATTTAATTATGAATGTAAATACTCGACGAAATCTCAATAAATTTTTACTTCAATGTAACTTAATTTGGTTGATATAAATTAATAAACAATAATTTATGCTTCATAAATTATGTTGAATATGGCCATCACCTTTATTCATATTATTTTTATCTATTTAATCAGTCTAAAATTGATATACAATGATATGATGTAAATAGTATCGAAAAATACTTCGTTTTAAATATCTCATTTATTTCGAAATAGAAGCATTCATTGCTTTCATAGAACACTTGAAACCACATTCTGGTTATCGCTTTTGATATTTCCTACACGAACGATAGAAAAAAGAATTGAATATATACAGTTGTACCGTTATTTGAAAAGAATGGTTATATTGAATTTCTACTCAAAAGATAACTAATAAAAATTTATTGTAGATCTCAATATTCTCATCCCATATAAATGCGGATAAATTGATTTCATAGAATAATTCAGTATGGTATCGAAGACAATCTCAATAATTCACAGAAATGTTTAGTGCTATGAGTTTAATTAGTTTGATGTTGTGGTGTTACTTTATAATTTCTACATTTTATCACTTGGCTGATGCTGAATTGTTTGAAGAATCTGGTGAATATACAAAATTGATAAGTCTCTGTCAGCGAAACTTTATCATATTGTAATATGATAAATATTCGGAATTGTGAATAGTGAACTATAGAGAATTCTTGAAAATAAAATTTGTTTCCCATGATTATGTTCGACCAATAACAAAGCGAATAATATTTTTCCCACTTCCTCTTCAATTTATTTACGAAATTCGAACTGGTTTTAAAGTGGTCATGGTAAAATAACTTTTTGAATGACTCAATTTGCCACGCTATTGTCCAATTTTCATATTCGTCATATTTGCAATACGATTTAATATTTTAATTATAAACATTCATGAATTTATGTATTTGTATAAGTAAAGGATGTTTTATTTTTTGCATGAAAATCACAGCGATTCCCAGGTTAGATTTAAATATCAGAGGTGCAAATGAGAAAAATCTATTGGTGAATCTTAAATGCAAACGTCAAAAATTGGCAAATAGATATTTGCCGATTTGGACTGTGCACGGCAGCAACCCGGATAAACTGTGGAAGGAACAAAATGTAAATCATTAAATAGCCGAAAAAATTTATCATCTGGATACGAATAAACAGATACAAATGATAACATTGTATTGATTAGGTCATGGAAGATCTTGGCCCTTTTGCAATGTATCAAGACTATCGAACATCATCTGCAGCTGTGTACTTTGAGGAAGAACAACGATTGGTAATAATCAAAGCCTCGCTCTGGTGCATTGCTTTTTCTATTGTTGCTCATTCAAGAATATAAGCTTGAATCTTATATAAATTGATGAGTTTTTGTGATTCTCTCAAATTAATTATGAACGAGGTTCACAGTCCATCTGTCTTTAGACAGAAAGTAAAAACTGTGATCGCTTGAGTAATACCCTAACAATTTCTCGATGATATCCATAGTGTTTGTACAGCTATTCCTTTCAGGATGGCGTCATCGACACTCGTTACATTATCAAAGGACTACGTTTGAAATTAAATAATGATGGAACTTTCAAACTCATGAATAAAGGAGTTTTCGTGCGAAAACAATCAAGATATCTCATTTGTAAGACAAGGGAAAATGAGTCAAAAACTCAAGGTTGCTCGCATGATGTATTGATGAAAGATCCAGTGATAGATCCGATCAGCTGGGCGGATCGTCATGACTTCACTGGACGAGGTAATGATTTATAATCCAATTTTACTATTGAATTCAGCCTGTCATTTATGAGTTTTGAATACGTTCATCCCACAACATAGCAAAAAAAAACAAGTTGACTGACAAATGCTCAATTATTTGTTCAGCTGGTTCTGATATTTCTCAGATAATAAACTTCATCATAGACATTTGTATTACTTTAGCAATAATATCGAATTCAATTGAATTTTATCTCTCAAAAATGTGGTCGGCAATAACATTCGTTACAGGACAATGTAAATAAACTGAAATATTTTATTTTTCAGGTTTGGTACCGTCGAAGTGGAAAATGTCAAATACAAAATTATACATACCACGTCGGAAACATTTTTTCATAGAAATATTGGTCATAGTGAATTATGATATGACTCACAAATTGTAAGTATGCAATAAAAAATTCAAACAATTTTACTTTCACGTATCAAAGTTAGTAAATTGTCACAGTTCGATATTCAAATTTCCGACATCAATCAATGAAAAATGTATCGAATTAACTTTCACACTTATAAAGAGAAACGATAGAAAAATTCCAGCTGGTTACAAATTCTCTAAAAATATATAAATTGTGTAATTAATAATAAATGTAAAGTTGTGTTTGGTTATAAATCATATAATAATGATGGAAAAAAATGATTAAAGCTTTCATCATAATTTATTCCATAGACAGGAAAAGCCCAATGACTACATTTCAATAGTGCGTTATGTATTGGCTCTGTTTAACATAATTGACATGTTATATTCAAAAATAAAAGAACCAATAATACGAGTCAATCTCGCTGGAATCGTGATTGGAACTGTAAGTACAAACATAATAATTTATTCTCGTATGCATTGACTGATTTTTGTCAACCAAATGAAAATTTATTGATAGGCATAAACAAAAGTGATGAATCAATGTAAATATTCAAAATTGCATAAATTCGATTTAAGTAGTGATGGTGCCAAGTTTTCTGGATTAATCAAAGTTTTTTCATGCTAACTATTTATATGAAGAAGGTTTTTTTTATTTGGGTCATCTCATACTGTTGATTGGGCCAATTAATACAGTGTAGCATTTTTTGTGATTAGAGCAGAGAATCATTTTCCTACATGACTAAAAACTGTTATGAACGTGTAATTGATAAGGAAATGAACGTCGATGAGATGAATGCAGAATGCAGCAACGATTTCGCAAGTTCAGTACGATCTGCACACTGGAAAGAAATCCCACGAGAATATTCCGATGTTATCATTTTTCTCACAAGGTGAAAGTCATTGCACCACTTTCATATTTGTTTTGTTCTACTTCAAATTGGAAAAGATATAAAACATTCATGCGCAAATAAAGTGAACTGAATTTGCTGAAACTTTTTGATTGAACCACTGATATTATTTTCAAACATGTAAATTTGTCTCCTCTTCAATTGGTCTATTTTCAATTTCATGAAACTAATCCCTGAAGTTTCACTGTTTATTCACAATTTGTTCAAATATTATATTTCCATAGCTATGGGCTGCACAAATATGAAAATACTGAAGGATCAAAGGATAAGAAATATGGAAAATTGGGTGGTAAGCATTTTCATCACAGTTAAAAACAAATTGCTAAATAAATATAACACATTCTTGACAACTAATTAGTTAGCATTTTAAACTTTCCTAGGATTAGCGCGTTCACCATCGAAAGAATATTATGAACTCATGAAACAGGGACATATGCGACCATTGGTAGCAACAATCTCTGACAATGGTGAATTCGAAAGTTTTCCTGTAATCGCTCATGAATTAGCTCACTTGTAAGTGTCCTTCATCATACAAATTCAACTCTTCATCAATAAATGAAAGGCTTTAAATCGACTGCTTGTCTTACATGTTACAGGTTAACAGTTGATCATGACACTTCATCACTGATGAAAAGAACAATAATGCAGCCCAATGGAAAATATGACCCAACTCATTTGTCATGGAGTCGTGAAACGACCAAACGTTTGATATCATTTTTCAGGTACACACCATTTGCTATATCTCCACTTTCAGAAAATTTCCACAAATAGTTTACCATCATTTTTTATCATCATTTTTAATTATTTTGTTCGTGCCTGACATATGATCATGTAGTTCCCCTAACTGCTGTATATTTTTGAATAAACCTCGGTCACTTCATCAACCGGGTGCTCACCGGATGTTGACTGCGAATGAACAATGTCGATGTTATGGATATAAACGAACATTAAATGTACGTAGTGGTTCACTAATCAATTCACTATATAGCAATCGGTCGTATATTTTTTCAATTGATAATCTGTTGAAATGATGCTACACTTTTATTATTCATATTGCAGGCTATGTGGAGTTGGATTGCAGGAATATCTACAACTGATTGTACTGAGAATATACGATGCAGAGATCATCATGGTAGAATTTCAGAAGGTCCTGTTTTCATGGATGGTACTCCATGTGGTATGAATAAGGTCTGTTAGATTATGGTGTCATATTGGTTCTGCTTTTGATTAATTATAGGACAGATTTGAATGACACGAAAAAAAAAAATTAATCCGAGTTATAGAGCGATATGTCATTTCGATTGTACAAGAAGTAAATTCTTGAATCAAATACATTTGGGAAAAGATATTTAGAAAAAAGTATCAGTTGCATTGATTGAATTCTGATGTGATCATTGACCGATTTATGTTCGTAGGTTTGCTGGGATCAAGAGTGCGTTACTGCTGAAAGAAACTGGGAGGAATTTGATTGGTAGAAAATAAGACTTGGAAATATAAACTCGTATTTACAGTTTGTGCATTGCTTCAGATGTACCAGCATCAAGCATATTGATGATTAATTATTGTGGATCCTCAAAAAATATATAAACCAAACTGTCAAAGGTGCATAATTGATTTATAGAGTTGTGAGCAAAGTTCATGGCGGAGAAAAATTACTAAAATGAGCTGGATATGTTGAATAACTTTTCAAAATCATGGATTATATACAAATGCGATTGGAAACAAAATATAAATCAAACATTCGAATGATTTCTTCAACATTGTAAACAAGAATTTCATCACGAATTTACATTCACCAATTAGTATTTGATATCATTGTTGAACACTAAACTAAATTAAATAAACTAAACTTGAGAAGGAAAGTTTGTAAAGTTTACTTGAGCTGTTCAAATTCGTATTTGAGTTATATTCATGAGAGTAGCTTCGTAACTACGGAGCTGATATAAATCGGAAAATATCTCGTTGCGGTTGACTTGAAAGAACGCGATAGCTTTGGCTAGTAGTTGCCGTTTACTACCAAACATTTTCTATCTTTTTCAATATCCTTTCATTTTTATCATCCACATTGCTTTAATAACCTGCGTATGACTGTTCATTAAAAGACAAATCTTTGTCAACTTCTCCGATATTAATCCCGCCATGAAAATCTCCAAATGTTCCAAGTATAGAAATTTTCCATGCAATATCAAGCTTTTTCATTGGAGATGCGGAATAAAAGACATCCAGTCTGAAATTTCAACGATAATATTCATTCAATACAATTTGAATTGATGATACACTTCGGTACATTACACTACGTATACATTTTAACACAAGTGCTAAAGTGACGCGGCAAATATCAAGCTTCATGTTGGGCTTGCGCAGCACTATATAATGAATGGTTCACTCTCCATTTTGTGGCTTGAATGGTAAACTCTTCTATGCGGAATATAGCTCAACGATTTGATGTCGATTCAACATTGGCGGTTGAGTGCTGAGTAATTAAACTCGTTCGTCACTATTTTATCTACGTTTACTTTACGTACACTATCGAACTGATACGAGATTTGCATCCACTTCAATTTGCCATGTATAATTCCATCGAGTTGAATATAAAGTTCGATCGTATCCCAATATTTATATGGTCAATTTCAATCACTTTTTCATATCTCTGATGAGAAAATATCAATTATTTTTCATATTTACTTCGTTTGTGTGTGTCCTCTACGTGAATTCAAATTTTGTATCTACAAAAGAATATTTATTTGGTAATAATCTCAACTAAATAATTCGCGGGCAGTATTCAATTTTATTATTTAGGAATCAATGTTCGTCTCCTAACGAATGTTGGTGGAGGGGATGATTGAATCAATACAAGAAAAAAAATCTTATCCAGCTAAAAATATGAGAAAAAACAGGAACTTATTAAATATAAGTTCGGAGAGAAGAATAGAATATTTCTCTTGATAAACTGACCTACGGCGTCTGAACTTTCTTGTTTTGATGTGAATATTTTTTATAACTGAATGAATAGAGACCTTATCGTACAATTCTAAACGTTATTTCGGTGAATTCTACAATGAGTTTATCATGAACGAAGATGAAAAAAATGTGAAAAGGATTTGTAACAATACGAGCTTGGCGAGATATTTTCAAATGCAATTGTAAACAACTAATTAAAAGTTCACAACGTTATCAGAGTTAATGGAGGTGAGATTCTATTATTAAACTTCAGATTCTTCTGTATAACTGTCTGCAACTTTTCCTTATTTTGTCTTCATGAACGCCAAAATCATGGGGAAAAAGAAAAAAAAGAGATAAAACGCTTTTCTTATGATGAAAAAAGAAGAGAAACCTTGAAGAAGAAATATGAAAATGATGAGGAATGAAAATCTAAAAATCGAAATAAAAATTGTAAAATGTAAATTTTATGAAATACTAAATTATCTTTTTCAATTTACGAGAAATGTCGTTTAATATTTGAAAATAAGAGTCGTCGCGTTGTATTTCTTCATCATTAACTTTTAATTCATGTTTTTATTCTTTGCAGACGTTCGTCGTGTAATGAGGCGTTGACAGAGAAAGACTCTTCACGTCTTTATTTTTTTTATCTTAAAGGAAGTTATCATTCTCGAATAAACATTTTCAATTTGTCAACAAAGCTGACAAAGACTAATCCTCAATAATTGCGTTATGACCAACGTCTCATTCACCAGTATCAATCACTTCAATTCATTTCAGTGCTCTGAATTACATTAACATAATGAAATAAATAATTTTATCTTGAAATTTCTTCTCTAATTAGGAGATTTTACTCCACAGTGTCATTTCTTCTTGTTCTTATTCTCTCATTCCTTATTTTCTCTTCTCACACTCACGGTCATGAGGTCTCTTTCATTTCTGCCTTCTTCCATTCGCCAGAGCTTGAGCTAAAAACATAATAAAGAGATAGAAACAAAAAAAAAAAAAAAATAGGAAAAATAAATTCACGATGCGATAGTGAATGAAGAATCAAAAAAATACAGCAGGCATCTCCGGGGAAATTAACGTAATGATGTGCTTCGATTCTTCGACGTTTCAATACCTGCTATCGTTGTATATCCGCCGTTGGAATAATTTCATTTCTTTATACATTTTTTTTGTCATCCTTTCCAAGTTTATTCTACATTCTCTATATATTTTCAGGCTGTAAGTTCCGGATGGTTTTTTTTCTCCTACTCGCTTTATATTCCATCACAATTATTTTGTACCGATAGCAATTTCTATAAACGGAGGAAATGAACTTGCATAATATATTATAGAGAATATTGACGAATATTATGACGATCTCTCCGTTTCATTTATCATCAACGGATAAAAGTTTATCCAAGTTTTATATCAAATTAGCGTTGCGTTCTCTGATTATGTTGGATTAATCATTCGATATGTAGCACAAACGTAATAAAATTATCGGATAGCTCAGTATTAATTAAATAAAATTCTTTATAGCAAGTTTCTTGCAGAGATCAATAATGAAAGAAATTCGTCTCCTCAACAATTCGTAATAACTTTTTTTCCCCTTTCTTCTACATTAACGGAATATTTATTTTGATAAATTTGACTAACATGTTATTGAATCGTATTACATGAGCGAATCCTAATTAACATTAATTTCTTACAATTATCACACTGTGAAAGAGTCCAAAGAGTTCAGTAATATTTTATCAACATTCCACAGTGTTCAAACTGTCTCCACTAATCACAACATCAAAAAACATTGGAAAATTGTGCATCATCAACATAAATTTATTCAAATGATTTGCAATAAGCATTTTATTGATAGAAACATCAACTATTGATCAGATGAATCATATTATTGATTTGATATTATTAAATCTCATAATATAAAAAAAAATTCACTTTTCACTAGGATGTCGTTACGCAGCCTCTCAAGTGAGCAGCAGTTGGCCCTTTCTCCAGTAAACTTTACGTATCCAAATCGGTACAATAATATTTTCTCTGCCATATATAACGATATTCATGTTTTGTCTTTCGTTGATTCGTATTCTGTTTACTTGCATACGACTGTTCTGCTCAAACCATCTATGAAAGCATACATGGAGCATACCATGGAGTTAATTGGAAGCCATACATATATCAACATGTATTCGCTCTGAAAACCCCAAAACGACCGTAACTTTACCAGTAAACTTTACAGGCCATACGAACGCCAAGTAATACCTTAATACCGCTGTACAAAAGACGAGTTTTCGTGTGCATTAGACACTGTGTTAGAGACGTATTACAGTTGGAGAGACAATGATTGTATTCAGAAAGCAACGGCCAAAAGCTTGAGCCACGGACACTCAACATTACTTGCGACCAATGCTCACAGAAATAGCTTTTGTATTAGAGAAATGGTAAGAGAGTAACGTGCTTTTGCATGAATCGCTTAACATCCATTTCTTGTACTGCTAACGATATATTGGCAATTGCATACACGAGACAATTGTAAGGGTTTGCGTTTACCACCAACCAGACATTGTTCATGCGCACCATACGAACTATCGTATACGCATTGCAGTTGTAATGTGGCAAGACAAAAGTAAACGTTTATATTAGTGTATGAATATACATGTTACCGCGTGTGCGAGTATGTGTATTGTAAGGAAAAGGGAAGAGTTTTGCGGTTCACCGAGTTCATATTATACGTAAGCTCCCTCTGCCGAGAGCGTCATCTAACTACAGTTTTATTCTCACGAAGGTAAGAGCTCCGTACTATACCACACAGTCGTAACCGTCTACAATTCTTGAGCTTTTTTTTTCTCTTTGGTTTTCTTATTTTGGTTTTTGCCGTCTTTATTTTTTTTTCTCCGTCCGAGACTCCACGGTGCGCGTTTATGACAAAACGATAACATTTGCGACCTTAGTGAGAATCGTAGTGAGTGTATAGATATGTAACGAGCATTCTGTTTTATGTGTATATATATATACGTATATGTGTGTGTACATGAAATACGGTAGATTGCGGTTGGGAGACGCACCGCGAGCACGTGCAGCCGCTTTTCCCTTTCGTGAATTAAAAGACGTTCACATTTATTTGAGTTTGGGGTGAGTGTATTTTTTGCTTACTGAAACACGTTTGTGTATGTATGATATTGTTGGATTGTATATCGAAAGAAAAATAGCTTTACTGTGAAAATTAGCACTAAATGTTTCTCAAATAGGGCGACCAATCTAATGATCTTCGTAAAACTGAACTTGCCTTTTTGGACTTGGATAAATTTGAATTTTTTCTCTCTTCATAATATAAATGATAAAATTTCGTACTTATGACTATTATAAGTGGAATAATGCAGTACCTAAGTTTGAATTGACAAGTTCAAATCATCAAAGATCAAATTTAAAACATCTTTAGGACTGCAATTACGGATTGTAATAAATATTATGTTCTGTATGACCTTGATAAGCAATAAGCTCAAATTATGAAATGGTGATGGGCGAAATTTTCGATTGTAAGCATGGAATTAATATTGCAGCGTGTTTTTATTTCTCCACTTTACGTTCTTAGATAGTTTGTTGATTATTGTTCAGTTGATTTGTGAGGAGAAATCTGGACAATAACTTGATCGGTGATATAAACTGAGCTTTCGTCGACACGACAATCAAGTCTCCATATTTCTCATTTGTAATAAATGGTATCATTAAATGAATCTTCGCGTATGTCATAGTATAGTGCAGTGCTAGGCACTGCAAATAATAGTCATATGGAATAGAATAAGATATTTTGGATAATACCCCAATCAAGAAATGAAATTTCATGCTGTAGTATATATAGTAGCATTTGTTTACAGATAATCACACTATAGTATGACACTCGTGACACTTTTTTTCCATAATCGTTGCATTATAGTATAAAATATGTGACAGCTCATTCGATGTCATCCTCTACTATGCAATGTGAGCCTTCTTAAATGCCATGAAAACATGCCATGATATTCTGTCACGATGCAAATTTTTCAAATATATCTGACTATTTTCTAAATCAGCTTTATAGAATATCGACTTAATAGTTCATGATTTGATCAAATGAAGATCAAATTGATTTATAAATTACATCATCAGTAATAAACGGAATCCATATCCTTCAAAGAAATTGAATGAAGAATAAATAATTTATCCTCTGAAGCTTGGAATCTTCACATGTCTTATACTTCTCTGATTGTGGATAATTCATTGTTGTACATCAATGTATTTCATTTATATTTCTTCTTATATATATGAAAAGAAAACTTTCGTCATTTGTGAAAAATTATTTATCGTAACGAAGTTGTAAATTGGGACTAGTATTTCACGATAAGAGTTTCACACAAATGTTCATCTGAACAAGAAAAGAAAAAAGAGTTGTTGAATTTTTACCGTTTTTCAACTCAAATATATTCAAATAACCACGTGCGCACGCGCGCCCACGCGAACCAGAACTTGCAAATTTATGGTAATGTCGAAATCACGAATACCCAACGAAATGAATTTCATTTAAACTTTCCCGAGATTGACTCTCTTTCTCTCTTTCTCTTTGCTTGGTTATCGGCTTTGCGCAAAATTTGAATAGAAAATGAGAAGAAAAAAAAAACATATTCAGCCAAACCGTAATCAAATAAAATGCAACTTTACGTTTTGACACATCTATATTTTACATTTTTTATTTATACCCAAGTTCCATCGTTGTATTTCAATATTCATGAAATTTTACATTAAGCCCATAAAACGAATTATTTGTTTATATATGAACTTAATTGGCATTGCAGCATTCGCTAATAACAAATCCGTACACATTCATGAATGGAATAATTTTAATGGTAGTCTCTTCGTAACTCTCGAGTAGGTACCATCGGTTTTCATTGCAAACCACTCGAGATTCTTCTCAGAGTGAATTCTATTCCGAGCTATGAGATACAGTGCAAATCACATTCACACGATATCCTATATAGATATCCTTACAAAAAAACACCCTCACAATTCTATAGAGAAGCAAATCTCTTTGGAATACTTGTCCGACTGCCCTGCACAACTCTATCTCCATTCATAATTCTATCTAAGGGTTCACAAAACATGTGCAAAAAAATTTCCAACATGAATAACCAACTGCCTATTCTAGAAAAATAAAATCATAATAACTCCTGCAACTGAATTCCTCTATTCCTTTTTATGCAACCGAATAAAGTACCTTCAGTATGAAATTATTTGTTTCATCTATTTTGATGAGACAAAGTAAGGCTAACAAAGACTCTGTTTTATCGACAGATGGTGAGTATAACAAGAAGGCTGTAAAGTTGGACGAATCTTGTAACGCGGTATACAGTAAAGGAATTTAAATGGGCTTGAATTTAGTTGGAAGTCGCGATACAAATGCAAGAAGACCAAGACAGTTGTAAAATCGTAAGAAAAAAGGAAACTGAAAAGTGGTGAATACTTGAAAGTCATGTGCAAGATTTGATAGTATATACAGTGTAGCAAGTGGAAGTATCATCCATCTGATTAACACACGGCTAGACTTCTTCTGAATATTTAACGGTAGGATGGGAGGAGCCTTGAATGCTGCCTTGCCTACTGAGCGCTGCTGATCCGGATTAACGGAGAGTGATAAGTTATCCGGAGCCCTGTCGCTGACGACAACAACGTAGACGACAACTTTTATACCCTAGCAGAAGCGACCCATACATACATATATATGTATATATAATTATTCCAGTTTATATATATCCTCATTTACGTACATGGTATACATAAACAATCCGGAATGGAATTTTGAGATAATTTAGAAAATTCTGGCTTTTTGCTTCAGAATAATGTTTGGATTAGAACAATTGAAGTGGAGTTCTCAATTCGTCTCTAGCGAAAACTAGTTTCACAGATAATATTGAACCTGAAAAAAAATCAGAGACGAATGATTATGATTATTGCTAAAAACGAGTTCGAAGATGTTTGCAAAAATGATCTTGAAGAGATTGAGAATAATTAGATGATAGTGTAATAATTTTTTGAAATTGGCGATTCATATGAGACATTATGAGGAATTCCAAGGCAGAACTCTACCTAATACGTAACATTTCCATAAGAATTTAGAATTCTTTGACACAAGACTGGAAAAAAAATCGAGAAGTACTGGAACTTTAATGTACGTGAAAACAATGACAATTTCATCGTTTGGCAATGAAACATTTTGCCTCATACATTTGCTCATTTGTTGATGAACAACTTTTTCACATGATAGACTCAAATTATTAACAATTTCATAAACTTTAAAAATGTTGTGCGCACCCCAAAATTTATAACTTTAATCACTTTCATTTATCGATGCCCGGACTATCACATAAAAGAAAAAGCAAGAATAATTGATGCAATTGCCGATGGATTACGACTATAATACACGTACGAGCACCCCTTATATCGTCATGAATGAAGGCATCATGAACAAAATGACACGAAACGAGCATGAAGGGAATCGAGAGAAATGCGCGTACAAGTGAGAGGATGTCCGAGCTGATGTACGAAGCGACACAGGCATCTGGACGAGGGTAAGCGTCCGCCTGCTGACGCGTGAAACGGCTCACGACGGTGATATATTGCGCCACGTCCTGCAGTCTTTGGAGCTCACTTTATTCGCGTTCACTAACGACCAACACGTTCGAAACGTATACGAGGTGACGTAGGTAAGTGTTTGTAGAACGAATTCAATATTCAGATAGAAACACCTAGAATACAATTGAATGCAACCGTCAATCCGTTTTTATTTTATTCCCACTTTACAATTTTCCTCACGTTCTTGTAAAATCAATATCATTGATTTATGTTTTTGTATATACGGACTGTTCAGAGATCGTATGTGATAACATAAGGCAGACACAATTCCTCGGGATGCATTCGACTTTGTCGATATTTTGTTTCAATATCAGAAACGGCATAATTATTTTGTTTAATGATTTGTTTCTGATTACAATATCCAAATTTCTATTCGTTTTTTATATGTAGCAATGGCAATGTTGGGAATTGAATAAATTAGTCGAGTTTCATGAAGACCTATAAATTTATTAAATAATTATTCTGGGATTATGTCCAATGTCAATTTAAGAATTGTGGTAAATTCAGCCTGAGCGTAAATTGATATGTTTTCACCACAAAATTCCTTTTCGCCCAACCGACTTCAACTTCATTCTATACATCGACATATATATGCAATTGGAATAGGAATATCAGCCCAACAAAAAATATAATAATTGAATAAAAAGTAGAGATTGAAGTACAGATGAGGTTCCGAATTCAACAATAGAAAGAAGAAGACTGTCATTGAATTGTTCCCGTTCTGTTTTGCTAACCAACGAAAACTTTCAATAGCATTTTCATGAGCGCCAATAGCTCCAATAATTCTGAAGATCATTCGATAGAAATATAATAATTTAAATTCATAATATGCATATTCGTTGCTTACGAGCATATAACTGTCTGAAAAGCGGTTATTCCAGTCGATAATGTAGAAGTAGATTTTATATTTCATTTTAGCTGCATAGGCGGAAGGTAAAAATGTGATGATCCCATGGCAGATTATACGATATAGAGCCATTGTTGCATTGTTCTGACTGCTGATTGGAATTTAAATTTTATTCATAGGCTCGTTTATATCCACGGCCAGTTATGTATTCAAATCGAGCACGCGCGTTGTGCATTCGAGAGGGGGTGACGGTTAGACGAGCGCTGTGGCGTGTACGCACAACCATCGCCCTCTACAGTAGGCGTTACTGAATTATAATCCCCGTAAATTCTTTTCCACGAAACCCCCCGTGTGTACCAAATGATATCAACGGTACGCGATGAATGAGACTGCTGGGCAATTCCCACGCATTGGAATTAAACTCTGTCAAAAATGCAAATTTCATTTCATTGTTACACAACATCATTTAAAATGGAAAATTGTATTTTTCCATCTTTTCTCTTTTTTTTATCGACAATTATTCAGAAGGGAAGTTTCCAATTCAGATGTTTTTGTTGGGTATTGATTAAAATTTGACTCCTGTTATTTTTTTGTTACATTGATACTCATTCGATTTGTATTTCAATTTAAGAATATTAGATGAATGTAGTCATAAATAAATTGATGATGTGTTTAACATTTTCGTCTGACATGAAAAAAATTCCTCAACATAACATCTGAAAGTACAAAAATTCACAATTCGTTACCGTCAAATCGAAACTGAAAAAATATTTTAGACAAATGCTCTGTTATACCAACGAAATTCATCCAACATTTTTTCCTTGCCCATATTGTTGCTCAATCAAGTTCACTAAACCAAGTCAATTACAGGAAGAGAAAATAAGAAAAAAATTCTCAAATAAACCGCAATAATGTGGACGAGTTTTCCAAATATACAATTTCAATCCCAGAATTCTTGCTGTCACAAAAAAGATGAACATATAAATTCTGTTTCTACCATTTCTGTTCCCATTCCTCCACTTTGTGTTTGAAGTATTATTGCGTTTGTTAGGTCCTTTCGGTTGGAATCCCGGAGACACAAATCAAGGAACATACTTTATACTATATATCTATCGAAGACGATCTAGGATTCTGCGATGTGCACCCACTTCGGTCTTATTCCAGACGAGTAAGGGTAAACATTTGGCATGACGTCAAACGTAGATATTAGGATTCTCCAAAAGGTGGATAGTTGAGAGAGAAAGACGAAGAGAGAGAGAGAGAGAGGAAGAGAGAAAGAAGGGGCTGACTAAGAGATAGAAATAGACAAGCACAGAATACTTCTCATATATATAGTAGCGGTCAAAAGTGCCCAGGGGGTGATGTCGATGTGTTGGCCATTCGTGCATCACATTCGTGACCAGCCTATACGAACAATTTTCAATCGGTAACAATTTTCCAATCTCGCTCATGAAAGTCCATCCTTCATGATAAATAAATTGCAGAGTTAGTTGAGAGCTGGAAAGTAGTCAATGTCGGTTGACACATTATTTGTGTAAAATTGTGGCATTGATTCTATTGCACGAGTTGCATCAATAGATCAATTGAAAAGACTCTCTATAAATTATTTCATTGCTCATTCACTGTTTAAAAAACTCTATTATTTGATTAATTTACAATAAATTCACACCATATCTCAATAATACTTCTTAACTTGATTCAAATATTTCTCAGTTTTATTTCCTCGTCGCATTTGTATATATTTCATGATTGCCGACCCCACTACGTCACATTCCCCGTCTTCACTAAAGTTTTGAGCACTCACGGCTTGACGGTATATACTCCAATCTCTATTTCTCTCTTCACGAATTGCAAATTTTCAGTGAGGTTTCGTTAACGAAACCCAACTGACAGTGCTCAACGTATACAAAGTGACTTACGAACATATATAGATATATCTATATATATCTGTATACATGCATGTAGATACAGATTGCAAAGGGAGAATGCGATGAAAGCACCCGGCTACGATGCTCCACGGTAAAAGCACAAATATTTGGCGGGCAAATAGTGTGATACTTGATGCGGTTGTGACGGTGTCTATAGGGATTACACATATACAATCTTAACACAGTTAACGTTGAATAGCCTCACTGGCAGCACTTTCAAATCCTCGAGAATCTCAGTTCGACAGGTCAAAAAAACAATTTTTTTATCCTCTCAATTTTATAATAATTTATCAGGCATATAGAAACAAACTAAATGATGGAAAAAAGATGGGCATACTGTGAAGAATATTTAACCAACTTAAATGAGAAAACGTCGCTATTTCAAATTGTTGTTTTTCGTAGATTCATTCACAAGTTGAAAGGTCTGCATACGATACGTTCGAGCTAAAAATTCATTATTGTATTCATATCCCACACACAGAAACTGTACGAAAGAAACTGTTTTTACATTTCAAAAGCGAAAATATACTGTGCAGTAAACAGAGTTGGAGGGAATGAAGCTAAATGAGATGTAGAGAGAGAAAAGAGAAGTTCAAAAGACAAAGAGACAGGGAAGTATAACAGAGTGACAGGTCTTGATTGGCGGTGGTGTTAACTGAGGAAGCTAAGCTCAAGCAAACTCTGTGCGCCCACTGCATCTTCATCCGTGTGACAACTTATAATTCGATAGAAGTAAAGCCTGCTTCCTATGCGTGTACAGAAACAAGCGATAGCAAAGAATGAAGAGAAAGTTTAGGCAGCGGATGGATAGAGAGAATCGCAATGAGATGCAATTGAGGTTCGAATGTGTATCCTCATTTTGTATGCAGATTTCTTCATATGCTATTTCTCTTTTCTATTCTCAACACTCTTCCTTCCTGTATATGATGTAACGTAGAGGAGCCGACGTACACTTGATAAATGCCAGATCAATTAATTAAACAATTAAACGAACTTACTTGTAAGTGAAATTCTATTGTCATTGTATGAGCGCCTTTTCCTCCATGATCAACATGTAGTTGTTGAAAGACTGCAACAGCAGTAACAATCCAGGCTGATAGCCATTCGCTTTGTGAACCGTGAATATTTTTATTATCATAACATATCTTTGGTTGATAATTAAACTTATACACAATAGCAACGTTGCGTGCTATTTGCACTTCAAAACCGAGGTTGCAAACGAACTTTTGTACGTATTAACATTTAGATTATGAAACTTAACGAATGTGAGTGACCCGGCCGTCCATCCAGTGGTTTTCTTTATTGTCTCTATGTCCACGCCATTTCTTTTAGCCGCCGCTGTTGAGACATGGCGCGTACTGTGCGCCGTAATCGTCTCGGTATCTATGCTGCTTTTCTTCAGAATATTTTTAACCTAGCGACCTAAAGTTTGACTAGAGACCGCGAGAAAGGGCTTTTTAAATGATAAAAATAATGATTTTTCTCTATTGTATATCATCTCTGTTCTCTGTAAATACGTTTC
Source organism: Meteorus cinctellus (assembly GCA_030523045.1). Classification (NCBI taxonomy): domain Eukaryota; kingdom Metazoa; phylum Arthropoda; class Insecta; order Hymenoptera; family Braconidae; genus Meteorus; species Meteorus cinctellus. The sequence continues at coordinate 18,366 of JAPYZF010000140.1, forward strand.
TAACACTGAGGCTGCACACAATTTTTCATTTTCCCTGTAAACCGGTAGGATAAGTATAGGTTTTTTCCAATTCGGCCCCGATGTTTTGATGGGGTCCGAGATTTTTATTTCCATCGCCCATCGACTCTCCATATGTTTTCTATGCTAATGCGTGCGAAGGTCTGCATTCGATGTCCCGTTATCATGGTTAACAGCGTGATTAATTTCATGCTCAAATCGCTCAACGTGAGTTCCTCGTTGTTTGCCATGTTCGACAAAAACTTCAAAACTATTCCCGGGTTGAACACCTCCTCAAAAATCTTTGTATTTGGCTGTTTTGTCCAACTTCATGTCCCACGAAGAGTTGCAAATTGAGGCTACCATTACGACTGTTGTTGCAACTAACGCGCCCTACCTTTCGAACGCTACCCTGATAAGTTCACAGCCACCAGAGAAATATATCGTCAGATTGGGTGAAGTTCCTTGTTGTTAGAAAGAATAAGTTTTTCATTGGGCTGTTACGAGAGAGGCTTCGAAATTGCTAGCTCGAATCATCGGGTATTGGTGGAAATTGATGGAAATGCGTAAAAGAAAAATGGCTTCTACGAAATGGTCAATGTATCATCGGCAAACGAGCCCGGGTCTCGGCGCCATGACACATACTTCTCGCATTTCGCATTGATTCTTGTCGCGGACAAATCTATATCCGGTTCTTCGTAAATGTTTACGATTTCCGTGAACGCTGTGTCTGACAATTCGAATTCACTTTTTGGCTCGAGTGCGTGAGACTCTTTGTCTGCTTCAGCATTCATTTTTGAGCTCATATAGGATGCAGAGACCCAAATATTTATAATAATATCTGACAGTTCGACCTATTTCTCGCGAAACATTTCAGTCCGAAAAATGCTGCGAGTAATTCCAGGTAATTAATGTACGAGTGTTGCTCATGTACGGTCCAATGTCTCCGACTTTGCTTTCCCGAAGAGAGGGGATTGCATGAGGGACAGGGGCGAGGCAGTTTCGATTTTACTGCTATAAAATTTGTGGCGAAGTCGGTGTGGAATGGAGGTACTACATGTTGGTCATGGAGGAAGAGGCGCATAATACAATGGATAATTTCCATTAGTTAAAATGCTTTCATCCAATATTGTCTCAGCTGGATACGTTGTACTACAATATTCGTGCGTTTTACTGTATCTATAGTGACTGTACCGCGAAGTCAAAATTGCTGCTATTCGTGCTGCGCTCCAGTCGATTCATCCAATTATTGTGTAAAGGAACAGTTATTCTTTCAAGGATTAATAACACAATTATTTGCATTGCAATTTCATAGATTTTATTGTGTTCGTTATTCTTCCACGATTATCAGTTTACTAAATAGTAGCTTGCATAAACTGCTTCGCATTTGGATACGAAAATAGTTACATTTTGTGGTAATTCAATTGATTCTATTTGGGCAATCATCTTGGGGATAAATTGTAAGATGAGTATCTTTGAAGTTCTTGGATACTCTTTCAAAATCTGCCATCACTTCTGCTGAAACTTTGGGTTTGCGAGAAACCAATCCTAAGAAGGGGAGTCCATTTCGAAGAATCACCAGATGTTCGCCGTTATTACAACGGACAGCGGTCAATGTAACTGATTCTGAAAAGAAAGTATAAAGTATGATGTAGCTCTGTTGACTTCATCTTTTGCGAGTTCAAAATTTGGTGGAATTTGAAAAATGGTCATTGTTCATATGATCCAACTATTACATTAAACTCTATCGAGAATGCAATATGCCGCATTTACTTTACTCTAGTTCAATTCATGAACACGAATAAAACTGATACACATTCAGTGTTATTTACTCACTTTTGCTACCGTCCTCTTCATTTGTGTTTTCCACATTCATAATTGAATCAACAATGTTTCCTCTGTACAATGTCTCGATTCGACGCCCATGGCTGATTTCACTCATGATGTTTTCGAATGTTTGGTTCTCGTAGTTGACTTTTACTTTGTTCTCACAGCATGTCTTGGTGTCCAAATCTCCATAGTATACCTTGGCTATATCATACCATGTCCCCTCAAACTGAAATACAGAATTGGGAAATTACACTTCAGCTTCAATTACAATAACAGTGACAGCAGATTTGGCTTTCACTGTCTCATTTTTCTATTGAAGGGTTTCCTTTCAACAAAATGAGATTAATCACCCATGGATTGTTACTATATTCAATTTTTCTACCTCTTTCAGTGTTAACGTTTCATCAGTTTCTCTCCATAATTTTGGACAAAGGTCCCATGAATAATACGTCGCCATCCCATTTCCAGCGAGTTTGTCAAATTCAGCTTTTGTTTGTGCGGAAACATGGCGGGTTCGAGACCACAATCTATATGAAGTACTCGGACATGATTTTGTTGCCTTGTCAGTGAGAATAAGCTCTTTACCGTTGTTGTAACTTTTGATGGTAGCTCGGATAGCAGCTGAGGACACAAAATTATTGAAGCTGCATTGTTGTATTTTTGTGACGTTTTTCACTATTGAGTTGTTACCAACCATTTCATGATGAAAAAATTGATACTGGCTCGAATGCCACGTCGAGTGATTTCTATTTTATCGTTAAGTCGATATTCTGTTTAATTTAATATTTTTTTTACTCACGCATTTTGTCATTTCCTCGGCTGTTTATCGTGGAACTGACCAATTTCATAGGAACGAAATCAGAATAAATTGGGAATCCATATTCACAATTGCTAATATGCTCAATTGGGATACGTGACATATAGAAACGAGAGTCGCTACTGATTGTCTCGTAAAAGTTACATGATTCTTGGATAATTTTTTCACATTTTGATATTCTGCCAATATCGTACCATCGTCCTCTAAACTGCAAAGAAACATAAGGATAAATTATGGAAATGATTCACGGCGCAGATGCTTCATATGGCCGCGCGTAAAATGAAAAATAACAAGGATAATACAAGCGATAGACGTTAGCAGTCAAAATTAGCGGAGTTCTTCACTCTTGCAAATTATTTTACCTGATCGCCAGTCAACTCTTTTTCCACAGCCTTTGCTTGTACACAGCTTAACACTACGAGACTTGCCACAATGGCATATTGGTTGATTTTATCGATGATCATTATTATTGTTGTTGGAAACAAGTACTTTCTGAAATACACAAGTGAATCAAAGAAATGTTTCTGATGCCACCAGTGAATATCAGTGAGTTTATATACCTACGCCTTATCTCTCCAGTAATAGTTTTTATACCGATGATTTAATTACCTATCTGATAAGACGTTAACATCATAGGCCACATATTTTTCCACAATGATTTTCAATGTTTTCTTTCGATATAATTTGTGATTGACCGTACATGTGCCGAAAATTAATCATAATCGCATTTTCTCAGCGATACTAAATAAATTTTCAAATGCTACGGGCTTCGTCGAATATATCACTGCATTATTATCTTGTGACGTCCGCCGAATATTCCAGGAAAGAACGTCCCTGATGTCTATCATTTAGTCATAATCGTAATCACTTAAACGAAAAAATAGGTGAAAGAAAAAGTAACCATTAGAAATCATAAAATGACATAGCACTCGAAATTTTCGGAACGGGAAAACCCAAAAAAACTCTTATCTTTTTTTTTCTCTGTAATATACATGACCAATGTAATAATGATAAAAAGAAATACACTAAATAATAAATATTTCAAATGTATGCCACGCGAGAACGACACATAAATTTTAGAATAATTATTACACATCTATTAATAACCGTTATTGTTTAGTTAGAATGTCGCTGTATACCTATATCGTACCAACCGGACACGTTGTACCATAATATTCGTGTGTTTCAATATGTCTATAGTGACTGTACCGCTGGAGTCAAAATGGCTGCCATTCGTGCTTCGCTCTGGTCGATACATCCAATTATTGTAGAGGAATGGTTATAATTGGAAGAATTAATGACACAATTGTTTGCATTGCAATTTCATAGATTTTATTGTGTTCGTTATTCTTCCACGATTATCAGTTTACTAAATAGTAGCTTGCATAAACTGCTTCGCATTTGGATATGAAAATATTTACATTTTGTGGTAATTCAATTGATTCTATTTGGGCAATCATCTTGGGGATAAATTGTAAGATGAGCATCTTTGAAGTTCTTGGATACTCTTTCAAAATCTGCCATCATTTCTGCTGAAGCTTTGGGTTTGCGAGAAAGCAATGCTAAGTTCGGCATTCTGCCAGCGCGAACCACCAGATGTTCGCCGTTATTATGGACAGCAGTGAAGTCCCATTGTTCTGAAAGAAAATTTGTTATGAAGTAAACGTATAATAAAATAACTTTTCTTAGTTTCATCCTAATTCTGTAATAATTACCTTTTGATTATTCATCCCTGAATAGTGGACTATAATTGCCGAAAGAAATTTCAGTCACTCCAGTTCACTGACCACGAACGATGTTGCATTTTCATTTCATTCTGATTCCATACGCATTAAGCAACTGTTGAATTTGCATAAAATTTAGTGCGAATTTATTCATCGCATTTTGCGATAGACTACATAAATATATTGCCCATGTATTTTCGTGACATGTTGAGAAGAAAGAGGGTGAAAGCAAAGTGAGATAGACGAAGAGTTGCGTGATCATGGGCTTGGGATGGTCGAGAACCGAAAGAGGAGAGAGCAATCGCTTGCTCAGCAGATTGGTATCAATGGAGACAAATTGAGTTGGTTGGTGATCGATGAAGTTCAACGACCGTGACGCAAAGTTACGGCAATGTACGCGCAACATTTTCCCTTCACACAACAAACGTATATATATATATATGTATTTTTGTATACATATTGTATGACATGAATCGTATGCACGCACAACATATTTTCACATTGGACACATATATTCCCGCTCCCATCTGTACTTTTCTCCGTTAAAGTTTATTAATTTCTTGATGTAGATATATATCGTACACTGCCAGAATAATAATACCAGCAATATTCCTGGTGACACTCGTTGATCGTCAATGGTGTCTTATGAATACCATAATTGCATAAGTTGTCATCAATTCAATGTCTAGAAGAATTCACCATTTGCATAAATGCCCATCAATTCATTTTGATTTTCTGTACGTTGCGAGTTTTTGTGCAGTCACGATTTCTCATTTTGAAATATTCGAAATTCAGATTAATAATTAGGTGAATTAATTCGTTATATTTTCATTCTTTTTTGAGCGTTTACTAATATTCTTTCACGTATGTTTGCGATAAGAGAATATTAATGTTAACCTGATTACCATGACAAAACCTTTTCGTTAAAATCATTGAATGAGATGGTGATATGTGTACACAGATAAATCATTTCTTGTATTTACCTAACAACACATATAATCAAACTTTTGTTTGATTTCATCAATTGAAAATAACTATATGACGATGTATTCACAAGAGATGGAATGTTATGTACGCTTGTTAGAAGATGAGAGTAATAGCATTGTTGGTTGATGTCTATATGGCGAAAAGTGATATAGTACTGATTGAGATTCGCGATGTGCAAACGTAGACTACTCACCAGCTTTTAGTTGATTAACGCCTTCTATAAACCCTTTCTACTTCTCTCAGCCTCTTCCATAACAAGGAATGGGACAACATTCATCTTCTACGGTTCTCGGCTACAGCGAATAGTTGGTATCTTCGTATTGACGGAAGACTAAGATCGCTTTCAGCGATTATTAACTTTGACTATGAATGAATTCAAGCCCGGCAAACGAGAATGATCCATCGAATAAGAAGAGAATTGCAATGCCATCGTTCATTGATTCTGAACGCTCTGAAATCGTTATATTTTAATAGTTTATTTGACATTGACTACATTCGAGAATGTATTGAGTTTCAAAGTCCTCACATGAGTTATTTCATGTACAACATAAGTTGAGCGTTGAAAAATGTGTGCAATTTTTGTATCATCATTTCTTCACTCCATTGACAACTAAATTTTATGAAAAATTAAATTTTTTCTTTGTTTTCAGTGCAGACAAAATATATAGGCTTACATATCTTCTACTATGTTCTAATAATGAAACACTTGAATCATTAAAGTATTTGAGTGTTTTACAAAATTCAGGGAGAAAGTTTATGCAAATGGCAGAAATTTTTGGTTTAAACAGAAATTTTCCAGAGAATTTTCACGTAGCAGTGCTCTTAGGTTCTGTTATCCGTTTTTTCGTAAGACAATCTTGTCCATGTGAGCTCAATTTTCTTCCTCTTCCACTTGTCTTCGTCGATAATCTTCGACATTGGTTGTGCCAACAGACCTATGAATATTCAGATCATTTAATCACACAAATAGTGAAACTTGTTTAGAAATCATTAATAATGAATGGTAAAACGTATGTGAGATCCAATTCAACTATGACAATTCTCATGAAATCATTTTATACCTTATCTATATCGCATGGTGTACCATCAATAGGTTTTGGTGTGAAGAGATCAGTCTGTTGGCGAGGGCTGACACATGCCAAATTTGTCCCACATTCATCTGGTCCAACTGAATCCAAATAATCTTGCAGCTGTTTTTTCAATACGTTATTTTATTAAAATTCTGATGATAATTAACAAAAACAATCACTTGAAATAAAAGAAAACTAACCGCTAAATGAGATCGATATCCATAGCAGTCACATTGATGAGTTGGCCCGATTGTTACAATAGGATCACCATATGGATGAAGTGATCGTGGTGAATTCAATAAAAAACAGCGATTCAAATTTGTGCTAGAATGGATCAGTCAGCCATTTTACACATTCGAATATGTTGGAATAATTTGCATTGCTATAGAAAGTCATATTACTGAACTGATTACTCAGCTTTTTACAAAATGATTACCTGACATATTCTTGAAACTGTATCCGACTTCTTTCCGACCACTTCAAACAATTTTTGCAGTAACACACAATTTCCTGCAATATGCTGTAGCATTGGAAATTGTGATGGGAACGTCCTTCTGTTAGTAGATCGTGATCAACGTCGAATCTATGTAAACAGAAATCCAATCATGCTCTGTATTATGTTCACCTGTTTGGTGGTGAAGAAAAAAATTAGAATTTCTGTAGATTTGACTCGGAGCACTTGAAAAAGGATTCCAATGAAATTTGGTACATAAATTCGCTCCTCATATCTATTGCTTTTGACGTTCAACAAATTGGTTTCACAGAATGTGTTATTATGTCAAATGAAAACCTGAATTATATGATGATTAGTTCCAGTTGGAACTATTCAATGATAAATAAGAGGAAACACAAAGCAGTCGACGGATAAATTGACTTCTGTCGAGCTAATGGTAATGGAAAACTAGAATCAAAATGTAGCTGGATTTTTATAGTTTATCTCAGCTTGAAAACATAATATATATTATATCATAATAAGGAAATAGGATTGACTTACAAATGTGCAACTTCATGAGCTGAAATTGCGTAATCGCCATAATTCAATCTAGATGAAACAACTGTACCATATGGACGGTAAATTCTATACTTTCTAAGCTCATACACGTTCACTTTGTAATTTGCAATGCCTGTTTGGACAATCAATATGAAATTTATTCAATATATTGTAAGAGTTACACAGACGGACAGGTTATTCACTTTGGAGATATTTACCATGGACTTTCTGGTTTCCAGCTGATAAAAAATAAGCAGTTGACAAATAAAAAAAATCGAAAGAGTCTTCATTGAATACATTTTTATATTTTACTATGTAATCTGCCATGTGATCTGACGTATATGCAGCGTCAATCATATACGGTTGTAGTGCTGATTCATTTGGGAAAACATAAGGAAATACAAGTTTTTCCTGGAAAGTGAAGCAGAAAAAAAAACATGAGATGAAGAAGTAAATGTGTTGAAAGTATTTACTCATTATTAAAATGCACTCACAGCTTCTAGAACTAATCCAGCAATGTTTAGATGTATTATGACACCATCTTCTTTCAATTTTGCAAACAGCATATCAATTGCATTGAAATGTACCAAATAATATAACACAATTGGCATTAAATTGTGCTGGTCTGCATTGCTGTGTCAATGAATCAGTAACGAATGGAATTAACTTTTATGAAATGTATTTTAAATGAAGATGATAAATATAATAAATTTTCATAATTACTAATGTTGGACTATTTCGTTAGAGGTGAAAATAAGAATTTCTGCATAGAATGCATTTACTTTCGGCTGATGTGGTTTGTGCACTGTCAAAACAATTGTGATCAGATGATACAACAAGACAACAATGAATTTGATGCGACTCACCTGCATCATTGTCAACGTCATGTTTTGCATCATCACGAAACGTAGATCGAATAGATGACTTGAAATCAAGATCCCTCACATTGAAATTCGGCATATCATTTATGAAGGTATTTATGAATGCGACATCTAAATCTCCCGCATCGTGGAAACTTGAGAATCCCGGTGGATCATCATGAAATATATTTGCTTGATTCTGGCGGTTCTTTATATAAAATCCATCTACATAATGGTATCTTCCCGCTTCAGCTTCATCCAATGGAAGCCGATCAATGTAAAATCTTGTATCGATAATGCCAAACTAGGATCGAATAAGTCAAAATTCATTGATAGTTTTGTATGCCACAAGGAATCAACATCGACTTACCAAACAATTTAATTTCACAGAATATACAACTGCAGAAGATTTCTCAACATCATGATACATTATAAACTCACCGAAATCCTTCATTGCCTGTTTTAAAGAATTAAATAGTTTGATTAATTATAAAATATCAAATCGTTTCTGAGGGCGATTTTAGGGTGGAAGATCGGAAGGGATTCCATTATTTTGATTCTTGAAAACGATATTGATTGCTAAATTGTTTAGAAGATCAACTGCGATGTAGTGAATTCAAAAGAATTATCTAGATGGAAAATTTACACTGAGTTTTCTCGTGATATATTTTCCTCATCTAATTTTTCTTGGAGAATTTTGTACCTCCATCTTTCTCGTTCGATGTTGATATTACATTTTACATGCTGCCGCTCTTGAGAAATAGTAGATACTTCATACCGATTAGTATACTTCATCGGTTAAACTGTTCAAATCAATTAATCAGTTCCATGTCACGTATATTCCAATAAAATTACTCTTTTCCTTAGGCATCAGCGCAATAGAAGATTTTTCCATTTCATAAATAATAATTTCAATAAATTAAGTGAAGGGAAAAGAGTCACAATATTTCTTCAGACCAGATCAAATTGTAACGAAAAGAGTCTTTTTGTTTACTCACATTTGGTACCAATTCAGGTTCTCTATCCTTCCAAGCAAACCATATCGGTAAATTATTATTTGCCAGATATTGTTTCGTTGGTTTCCAGTTGAGTGTGATGGTTTCGTCACCATTTATCACTGTCAGGGTCAATGCTTTGGGAGGAGAGGCTGTCAAAAAAAAATTGTGATAATAATCAACTTCTTGATGATTTCCTGATTATTGGAAAAGCTACACAAAGAGTTAGTAAATTGTAGTGATTCTGCTTGGGACAACCTTCGGTTCGAAATCGAAATTTGTTTATATTAACCTCCATTTGCAATCGTGGAAGAGAACTGTACCATCAACAACAACACAACGCAATTAACTGTTTCCAATTGCATCTTCATCGTGTGTGGACGCACCGATTTCAATTGACACACGAGCTATTTAATCCTTTCAAAACGAGCCACTGTATAATCGTATTTAAGCTTGAAGAGATTCAGGTGTACTTTATGATGATCCAATGAAAGTAAGAGCATTCGAATATATTAATATATTTCAAGTCATTTCGAAATTTTTAGTGTGATGTTTGGCTACTGATACAATTGTGTAAATATACAGTCGTTTATACTATCATTATCGACAGATGTTTGATTTGAGACCTTAGAAGGTGTAGGCGCAGAAATCGAGACATATTTTTATGACAGTGGGACATGAAAACATCACATGTTCACGATAAATATCTGATTTATCAGCAGTTATCTTTCCAAATATTCCCTGCCAGTCATATAATACTCTATAGTTCGTTACGAATTCATAAATAATTATTTATTAGCTTCCGAGAACAGCCAGTATAGTCGATATCACAATTAGTCATAAGAATGTGATGCTAGAAAGAATATGTAAATATTAGATGAGAGAAAATGCTTCAGGTGTTTTTGATGTGATGAAATTTTCTTTGTAAGTCTCGGAACATGACGTTGTTGTATATTGAAGAATATAGAAATATCGTAGGATATTATTAAGCAACCAAACGATGCCTTGGATTATTATTTACCCGTTGGTAAAACACGGAATTAAATTGATTTTAATGCTCTGCTATAAACAATAATGTAGATTAATTTTTACTATACAAATATGATTTTCATCTTGATTTTTTGATTAATTAATGTAAACTTAAAATAAGGGAGAATATGGGGCAATAATCATTCGATAATATTGTCAGTGAATACGTTTATAAATCCTAATCGATGTTTATTGAAAAACGATGGTAAAATGTTTTTTCTTCTTTTGTTTTTGAATTTTTCCTAACAGAAATTTGTATATAGAGATGTGGCGGTAATTCCGAGATAATAAATACCACTTAGTCCAATCTCGTATTTAAATTTACCAATAAAGAATCCTTTAAACGATTTACACTAACGATTTTCTATGCGTATCCCTGCGTCTATGTATATCTCATCGATTTCGACTGTTGCGCCGTACTGGTTTTCCATCCCCTCCTAACTCTACATTCGCATTTTCCCAACTATCCCAATGCTATATCCTGGAAACCCTCACCGCGGCCGCTCTCAACTACAGTCTCACAAATCTCAACAAACGTAACGGCACGCAGATTATTGTATTCTATCCGGATGAGCCAGGCGCGCCGCAAGCGATAAGCGCCACGGGCGAGTCGTAGTATGGGAACGCCACCGACAGGGAGCGCGCGCATGCGTACACAGCACCTGCAACTCTGCAATGTGGAGCGGCCTTGCGCGCTCAATGTGTTATCCATAGTTGAAATGGATTTTTACGATATTTATTTTAAAGTTTACGCAACGCAAACTTGCAACATTGCCAAGCGCGAAACTGAAAGTGGTGGGAATGAGATGTAAAAAGTTTTTCATGCAACCATAGTCTGAGGATTTCGCTCAACCCATTTATATATTTTGAAATGTAAAATGTACAATAAAGGATGGGTTCGATATGGGGATTCATGATATTTTATTGCGGTGGTTTTTTACTCGAATTAAAGCAGCTTTCACTATCCGTACTTTACATCGTACTTTTGATTAAGGTTGTCCAATATATTATTGTATCAACTCTAAATGATTCCCATGGAATGATTACCAAGTTTCGTAATTTCGTCAGAATGAAAGAAAGTAAAGCTCTTGAATTGTCGATGAATTCCGACTTTATAAGGAGATGAATTTTACTAAATTTCTCATCGAATTCCACAGGATGTAGTGACACGGTTTTGCCATACCACTGCAAATGATCGCTGCTGTGAAATTTGCAGACAATATTTTTTTTTTTCAACAAGATGACATAAATTAATTCATTGACATTTTATCGATATGGAGAAGGTGAAATAATAACAAATATTTTTTATATGAACAACAAAGGATCATTTTATTCAGAATTTCTCTTTTATTTCAACATATTATTGTTACAATGATTCAATAGAATAATATGAAGAAGTGTGAAATTCACCGTGAATGTATTACGGGAAAAATATTATCGAATGAAAGTCATTTTTTATTGTGCTTGATATTTCTTAGGGTATAATTTACGCACAATTTTAATATCAGGTTGATTCTGCTCATCAACTTGATTAAGTTCTGGTTCGCTTTTAGGAGGTTCATGATATTGAGGTTTCAAGTTCTCCAAATCTGTCGCAATATCTCTCAAAATTGGTTGCATTCGTTGTGCATCATCTGCCATGACATTTGATGTGACGTTCAATATTGCCAGTGCCATCGTTGTCGAAGACTTGATCAAAGATGTTGCAAACTGAGTGACATCTTTAATTAATTTGCCCAATTTTTCCGAACTTTTTAGAATATACGTCCTCATGGCATTAGTTCGTTCATCTCCCGGCTACATTTTGAAAATTTCAAAATATGTCAGAGCTATTTATTGTCTGTACTTTCGAATTGATTCAAATTTTTTATTATTACCATTGGCTGTGCAGGTGTTGACGCTTGAGCTGCATTAAGAAACAGAGTTTTATGGAAAAAATTGAATGCATCCCACGGCCCCATTTTGTTCTCCATATTCAACACAAATAAATTTGAATTAATAAAGATTTGTTTATCAGATATTGATTATTTCTGTTTCAACATTAAATTGATTAAACCACAAATAACCAAATTACCATAATTGATTCTTGATCTTCAGTAGGATCTGGCGAGGACGTGCCAAGTGGATTTGCCTAAGTTTGACAAAATAAAGAGCGAATTGTCAATAATTCATACACTGTTAACGTATAATTGGCCTGATCTTAACTGTTTTACCTGGATCATGATCGTTCCGAAGAAAATCATTATAAAAGATGGAGCGATCATTCTGCTAGAATTTTTTCTCTCAATTTTTTCTCGTACTTCAAATGACTTATTAAGATTGTTTACCAGTGAAACAGACACTTTATACTGAATTCGAACAATAAGTTTCCTCAATTTTGTTGTGACACGTCAGTTGAACAATAAAAATATTATTATGTACGATGGTGAGAAATTTTAAGTGTGTCGATTAGTTTTCGATATCATAGTATCCTTGAAAAATGAACATGCATAAGGAATAGATGCACTTCACAACAAAGAAGAATATTTTATTACTAACATTTAATACCTCGATAGGGAAAAATTTTTATTTTTCTGTATGTTTTATCAATAGAAATTATCAAAGACTGACAAAAAGTAATGTAGAAATTATCACAACTCTATTCAAACAAAATATTGAAGAAAATGAATCACCGACATTACCACAAGACTCTATTTTTAGTATCAACAATTCGACATATGCTCGCAATGATTTCGCACAATCAGTTTACATTGTAATGTAAAGAAAAAAAAATTGTAAAAATCTACTCAACAGTTATTTAATAATTTTTTAGCAACATCTAGGATGAACTTAATCCTAGTTCAATGGCTAAATTTGCGACGAAAGAATTTCCAATAATTGAATTTATTCATATTAAAAATATCGTTCATTAACGGTGATATATAATTACATCATGGGGTTTCAAAACCTTCATCAATTATATATCATAGTAGATGTACAATTCAGTAATTAATGATTCATGATGAAAATGTTCATCGATCGTGAATTCAGTACATTGATCCTCAAACGCAATAATTACTGACACTAATTATCATATGAAACCTCGGCCTCCATTCAACAATCATACCATGTGAGATTTTCATCACATATACGATCTATATGTGCACACGTACCGCATATCCCATCTACCCCATTGACGTTACGAATTATCTTCTCTCTGTCCTTTCGCACAAGCCACCATCATTCTGCTCCCTCATCACCTGACAACGTCTCTTGAAATGGTCAATTGTGAGCTGAATATATACACGTTCCGTCTAATTATCACCACCACGTGCCTAATTTCAAATTGCCAACGTGCTGACATCCACCAGCCCATAGTTAATGTTGTTCTATCATGTAGAGTAAACGCTGGACATTAATCATGGTATGGCCGAAATAATTTGAGCTAATCAATCTATGTGCTCAGTAGTATGACACATAATTTGACAAATTGTATTTATTAAATCTCATTATTCATTCGTTACACAATTTTTTGTTTTAATATAAATATTCTAGTTCAAGTTCGAAAAAACGATAGACGAAGAAGAAAAATTATTGGCCTTCAATCGAATTGTTCTTTTTTCTTCCTTCACAGTTTGGTAAAATTGAAAAAAAAAAATATATCTTTATTTCTACTGTGTAGGAAATGAGCTATGCTGGAAAACATAAATGACTATCACACTATTGTTGGCAGGTAAAATTATCACATTGAACCAAGCAAAAACTTTTGATAAAAGTTGTGTTTTTTACAATTCATATTCTAAGTCAACTGCTCTAATGATATTCAACAAAGATATATACAAAAGAAAAAGTTTGTCATATTTGTTTTGTAAAATTTCATTCGCTTTCAGAATAACCAAACATATTTTTGCCACTCAAAAAAACAAAATGAAATAAAATCGGAGAAGTTTCTATCAAGTTTTACATTCAAATTGTAATGTTGCCAATGAAATATTCCATTAGTTCACAATTTTCTTGACAATTATTCAGTAAATAATCCCTTTGATTCTGCTGATATACCTTTGACAAATTTTATCTATCTTGAATGATCGTTCAAACTCAATCGTCAAAAACATCAGAATCAGAATAACCCAAATAAAAACATGATCATATAAAAGGGTTTAACTATTTCTACAAATTACACTGATCAATCATATCAAATAGCTGATCATATCTGAAAAAACTTCCATAATGACGATATGAATACGAGAATATATCTCATATACTAATTACGTATCAATAGAACGAGATATTCCCATTAAAAAGTATCGAATTAACATTTCAATTTCAATAGACATGTGAAAGCAAATTCATCTGCTGATTACAAATACATGTGCACATAAAATTTCAACAGACCATCAATATAGCACATTCAAATGATACATTATGTGTATAGGTGAAATTCAATCACAGAGAAGCATTGAGTGATTGATGTACACATATACAATTCGAATTACATATGAATTTATTGGTGAATGGTATCAGAGAAATAGTGAAAAAAAATTAAAAATAAAATTCCTATTGACAAAGTTGCATAATTTATGAGAGGAAAAAACGTATATCTTCGTTCATTTTTATCCTCGCGTTCTTTCTCACTCACTCTGTCGCTCTCACTTTTCTTTTTTGTCGTATTCATCACCAATGACCGAGCTTGCAGCCCTCCATATAGAGCTTTGCCCTGTACTTGCACCCTTGGTTACGTGAATAGAGTTGCGCACAGGGCAACATGGTAATTATCTTGCAGTAATTGCAAATCGATCGATGCCAAACTCCGATCACCCACCAGAGAGCGGTACAAACGTGCATATCAACGGATGTATTGCTGTGTAGGAAGCTGGAACATTTGCGTGTCATTCAATTCATTGCAAATATGATCAATAGTGACAAAGTTTGTAGATACATTTGTGGAATTAATATAAATGTTTTGAATTCGTTGACATGAAATAATTGTACTGAGCTATCAATAAAATTAAATACACAAAATGTGTTTTGACAATTTGGAAATAATTCCGTTATGGAAATTATATTTACATGCGAAAAATTTAGAAAGTATTTACACAATAAACAAAAGAAATCAAAATGTTTATTTATAAATTTTGCATTGGTAAAATTGGTAAATGTTTTTTGATTGAAAGATCTCGTAGATTTAATTCGATTATCGAGTGAATTTCGCAATTTTTTGAATGTTCACTGGCTCTGATTAATATCCTCATTATGTCTAGTTGTCAATTAAATAGTGTACTATTATAATATGTTGAATTGTTTGGCAATTCAATGAGTATTAAACAATCAATTCTATCAATTATTCTTCATTCGTGAAAACTGTATGAAAATTGTTTCTAAATGTTGATTTTTAATACAAAAATTATTTTTGGGATAAATTTTTCACAACAAAAATAAAATTTTCTAGAACGAAAAATATTTTTCTGATGTTAATTGACTAACGTTTGTAAACATGATAATCCATTTGTGATCGAAAAGTGTTTGACACATTCTGATATAATCAGAAAAAATATAAAAGTTGCGAAAATTTAGAACAAACTGATGCCCATCATTCAGAGATAATTTGTACCAATGTGTCAGCGGTTTCGCATGAGTGAAAGTTCGTTCATGTCGATATATTCGCCTTCATCGTTCGTCTTCATCTCTCAAGCATCAAATTCTCTTGTTCTCGTGTGTCGGGTACGTTACGTATATATGATAACCCCTAACGAACCACATTTGCATTTGAAAGGCAGGCCAATTACGGTAGAAGCTGCATTTTACTCCAATGATTTCGTACAAGTCTTGTGTCACACAGACACATCTACCCACATATTATGTTCACATATGTACAACACATCAATGTTACCATTATTCACAATAGAAATTCATAAAAAATTAACTTTACAACAATATTTATTTAGATCAATCATTTTTATGCAAAATAAAGAAAAAAAAAGAAAAAAGATATTCACTACATAATTTCACCAATTTATTATTCCTTTATTGTTCAATTTGATTCATTTTTGTCATATTTTTTTTATTATTTCATTTTGTTATAACTTTACATTTTTTTTCTGTATTTTTATTCATTCATTATTTTTTTTTATATTCCTTTGCCACTAATTAAATTTTCCCGCGCTACGGTCCAGTGAGTCGCAAGTTGCGTGGCCGCTCATGTAGAACATAATTGAACAGTGTGAGTGCAAATATGCTTGTGTGCGTGTGTGTGTGTGTGTGGATGCATGTCCCTCTCTCTCTCTCTGATGTAAAAAATATTCATATAACGTGACAATTTTTTAGTGAACGTGCAACATTGAGAATCAGTATAATGAATTTCACCAGAATCAAATGTGATAATTTTTATTTTACCAAATAAAATAAATTTTATATTCATCGAATGTATAGATGCATTCATTTAATCATACGGTAATGTAATTTTCATACACGAAACACAAGCAATGACATTTTTATTATTTTTATTTATTTCATGGCTGTTATTTCATTTTATTCCTCTCATTTCCTTTTTCTCGGCAGTATCGTGAGCTTTTTTTTTGAAATTTTTTGACATTTTCATTCTGTTTTATGAAATGCGACTATGCGCAACAAGCTCAAACTGACGAGAGAACATGAAACACTTTGAACTTTATGCCATTATATGGTAATTTTCACACATTAGCGAACATGCTTGAAACACAATTCACCATGTCAAAATTGCATGCAACCGTTCAATATCTCTGTACGAATTCGAGTACATGCGTACCATCATTCATTATCTTTGATACAAATCAATGATAATAATAGTTTACAATGCAGAAAGAATTTATTGAAAATAAATTGATGAATTTGTTAGGATTTTTTGAATGGTTAGTAAATCTATCAATTTTTTAAAATTATTATTGACTCATCATTATCATTTTATATTAGAAAAGTGAAATTATTGATGAATAACTTAAATAACAACGGCGTGAGATTAATCTTTTAGCAAATACTTATTAGATAAAAAATTCCAATAATTATTGAATTTTTCCAATAAATTTGTTAGACGTAATAACAAAAAATATATTAACGTTGTCATCCAACTTTAAAGATGGTACTGGAATTTTTAAATATATTTTCAATGCAAATTTTAAGGAAAAAGTCTCCTGTGAATAAAAATATTTCTAATCAAATAATTACTTATCTGAATGATCGTCAAAACGAGTGAAATAAAGAAAAGAGAATCTCTTTCAAATCACAACGCTGCTGATAATCCCCCAACAGCCCTCGCACTTCACCACGAGAGTCATAATCAATTTGTAAAACAATTATCAATTCTTCTCTTTAAAGAATGGAACAGAATCTCATCCACAAATTGAATAGCCAAGATTCCAATTGAATATCCAACTATAAAGCTCATTGGAAAGAACTGGTCGGTTATTATCTCCATATCGACCAATGCACCGTGTGCTCATTGTCCATACAGAAACCCTGCTGAAACTATTTCAGACTACATCGCTGTCGTGTCATACATGCACAATGCTTTGTCCATCCTATCGTAGGCATTGGTACAGTGGGTAATTTTACAGTTACCAATAGCAGAACCCAACCACCACCACATCCACCATGACACATACATACAAACGCACTACCCTTTTCCACATAACCAGCAATGCTCCATTACAACGTGTTATATGCCAATAGTATACGCGAACGCTTTCATTTCTAATGGGCCTCGCTTATTATTAGCAATCTTCTTTCATTTCCACTTGCACATTTCGTAGAGAATTGCTTATTGACTTCGAGAAATTCGTTTCCGCCACTATTTGAGGATTATGGGGGGTGGTAGTGGTGGTAGTAGTGGTGGTGGTGCACAAACGATAGTGGCCATCATA
This sequence comes from Meteorus cinctellus, assembly GCA_030523045.1. NCBI lineage: Eukaryota > Metazoa > Arthropoda > Insecta > Hymenoptera > Braconidae > Meteorus > Meteorus cinctellus. Next base: position 36,540 of record JAPYZF010000140.1, read on the forward strand.
TACCTAACTACATAACGACCTACCATTTTACCTAAATTGAAAATCGGTTAGGTGCCTTTTTTTATTCGTGAAATTGTAATTGCTAACGGTTATTATTGAAAGTTGTAAAAGGGAAATATTGTTTATTTTTCATTTATTCACCTCTACTCTAGTATAATATATATATATTCCCTGTTATAGCAATGGTGCTGTCGAGAAATTAGTAAAAAAAAAAAAGAGGAAAAAACAGAATTATAATGGTTTGAAGTAAATAAAACTTCGGACTGCTTGTAGGGTGAATGATAGAAGGGTGAAACTGTTGAATAAAGAAAGTGAACAAACAAAAAAGACGAAAAAAGTAATAGAAAAAGGTTTTGAATGCCAGACTGTACAGAGATGGTTGGTAGATTTTATTCGAAGCTCATTTGGAAGTTATTTACTATGTACGCTGGTGAACCAATCTCTACATAGACCATCTAACCATTTTCCATAGTACTCGTTAAGCCAACTCGATCCAAGAATCGTTGTACGAAGGGTGCACTTGCTTTTCAACGCCCCCTCACCATGGATTTGTACATGAGCTCTCTCAAGCCAATCAGGGAGTTCTCGCACTCAAGAATATGGTGAGGGTGCGGGCTGCGAATATAATGCTACAAGTAATTACGTTGTTGAAGACGTCAAGTGGGTACACTTTTTGTTGTGTAGCATAGACCGATAATTATATTTGCTGGCAGAGCTGATATATTAAAATAAGTATCAAGTTTGAAGAACTTGTGGGTAACGCATTTACTTACAAGTGTCTGTGATCCCGTGGATGAGTTAGTAATTTGGAATATTATACTCAACATTGTGTGCAATTAAATGCGAGTTAGAATAAACTTTCAAATTTTAATCACGAGTGAACGAGACGAGTGAACGTTAATTCTTAATGAATCTCAAATTTTTTGATTATATACAATAAATATAAGACTAATTAAATTGTTTAGATTCTAGATATTTATTCAGTATGAATTATAGTAAAAGTAAAATGAATTAATGATTTTGTAAAATGAAATGTTGATACTAATTTCACAAAATAAAAATCGAATTTTTTCCAAAGTGAAAAATTATCGTGTAAAATCATTCAACCTGTACATATCTAACAAAACTAATCTTCACAATCTCCAGTTGGACAATTCTTAGAAAATTGAAAAGCGAACAATTGTCAGTGAGATAGTGAGATACTGTTGCCACTCACTGAATCGTAATTCCGGTGTTGAAGTGTAACATATATACGACTTTCTATAGTAAACGTCCGGAAGTAAATGGAAGCATCTGGTGTGCGATTCAAAATACGTCAGTAGTATGAGGAAGTAGTGAGCGAGAGAATTTTCTGAAGCGAAGAATAGAAACATCACGGAGTTCTACTGACTGCTCACTGTAATAGATGGAAGGGAACTCTGAGAAAGCGAAATGCAAGGAAATTGACCACTGTCCAACGAATCCAGTTGGGTGATTATTTCACTTTACGAATTCTCCGTCAGACAACCAGAAGCATCAACTGACGATAATTGGTTGGACCAGTCAGCAACGCAAGTCCACCCCGCTCGATGAATGTATTCGTTGAGATTACGCGAAATGGTTGTAAATGCCATTGGACCAACCCTCGTAATTTCTCTCTCGCACGTCAACCTCTTTTTCTCTCTATCTTCTATTCACCCTCACCAACTATAACCCTATATCCATCCAGCTTTTAACCTATACGCCAGTTGCTGTGCGCACCATTCGCACCACCAACACTGTTGGAGACCTGCTATCGCATAACTGCAGTTACAACTGTACAAAGGTTAATGCATACCATTGTTGCTGCCAGACCGGCAGAACTACTGCGCTTTGGTTGTGGGTAGACACCGACCATTCACACGTGAGTGACGAGCTACACTCGTTATATTCTCTCGGTGGGTGATTTAACCTTTGGCTTCAGAGGTATAAATGTAGGGAAGGGACGTTGGAACGTTCGTCGCTACAACGGGACATTGGCGCTATAGGGTGACAGTGGCAAAAAGGAATGTGAATAAAAATCATGACTGGGTTTGAAGTATGAGAATGGGTGGGGTTGCTTGCTGATTTATTCACTTCAATATCCAACAATTTTTTTCAACATTTCCCATTACATTGGAATTTATTTATGCAATTAGAAAGCAATTCGAATGTGCTCAACATTGTCATCAAGATGTCAATTTCATTATCAATTTCAATACTCATTAGTGGATAATTCTTTGCAATGTTGATGGTGAGTGAAATCAGTTGGTGAAAATTGTTATGTTGAAATTCAATATAATTCATTTCAAGTTAATATTGAATATTTGGCTTTGAAAAAAATTGTTTCCTTCATATTATAATATCCTCCAATAACACATAGCAGAAATGCTATTTCCCTTGATGTTAAAAAATATAGAGGTGCACATTGAGCGAATTTTTATGCGATAGGTGAGAATAAATCGTAGGCTCATTTCACGGTCGAATGCGCATGAAATGCATTGAAGCTCAGACGATTGTTCAATCTTGGTGATATCGCATGAGATGGGACGCGTATTCCAAAGGTAAATAAGGTGTTCAATGAAAACTCATATGGGTAGGAATCTTTGGCACGGGCTCGAATAAACTATCATAGAAGATAAATCACACACAAGAGGTCGCGAGGGTGTAAAAGAAAAACTTTCGTCTCCAGTAGATTGGATGCCAGTGAAGACACTCTCTATAAATACATAGATGGCTTTCCGCCATCTTCTCTATTCTTTTATAACATTTTCATTCTTGACTTTCTTCTCTCCTGCCTTTCTTCAACCATCCTCATTCTCCACCACTTGCCATGTCTTCAAACTCCCACAATCCACCCAACGTCTCGTTTTTCTCTTCTACCTTCACTTCCCTTATACGATTCACGGATGAATGGCATTAATAGCGACGACGTTGGTTCTGCGGATAAACTGATATTGGCTGCGCTATATTGCCAATTGCCTACATTCATTCAATGTGTGCGCGAGAATATTTGACATTCAGAATATCATTCTCTCTCAATTCTGTCTCATTTTTATTTTCTATACAATTTACATCGATGAATATTCATTCTTGAATGTGTAGTATCAAATGTTGAATGTATTGAAAGACATGTCAAGATGATTTATTACTGATACGAGAAAAAGGACAAAAATACGAATAAGAATATCTTCAAGATCAGACATGGTGGCAATCAGAGATTTGTGTGCTGACGCCATATACCACTTCGAGTTTATATTCGTAGAGAATGTACGGATGAGAGAAATGCACTGGTGGATACGATGCGCGTCCTCGATAATTCAAGTGATCCATCATGGACAGATATCGTCGTCACGATGGTGAATGCTGGTGTAGGACCCTCTAGCGCGACGCGTAAACTACCCTTATACGATGATATATCTATTGACGTCTGTTATACGACAGGGTATTACCAGGTTCTGCCGTTCCAGTTTCGAAATACTCCTTCGGTGTATATGTGTAACCGTTGCCCCATATTAACTTCATTTGAATTGTCAATATTGGCGATTTGCTTATATGAATGAACATTTGATCAAATGATCTCGACCAGTTGATGGTTGGAAGTTGTTTTAATTTATAAATCCATCTGAAAAATTATATTTCATTTTATCTAACAAACTACTTAAATATGAATGAATTCTCACTTTCTGATAATTTCAAAGATAATTTTCGTATTATTGAATAAATCCCGAGCTACTACCCGAGGAATAATAACTTGACACACGACAGATCGGAAATATAAGTCAAATACGTTTCTTTTTTTTTTAGATTATTTTACAATGCTCGCAAAAAGATCAATTGTCATTCAATCACCAAGATGAAGATCAGTGGTTGCTTCAACTCCTACGAACTTCAATTTATTTATGTACTTTTGCACAATGAAATGAAACAAATAAAGAAGTTTAACAATTCGTTATTGTTGTAGCTTGAAAATTCAATGCACCACGAACCGCAAAAACATTATGATCATGTCGAAAGTGAGAGAAGTGGCGACGAGTTGGGACTTGCATAAGTGCTCCCACGTGCGTGTTGCACGTTCACAATTCGAATGGTGGCGTACATTGGATAATGGACAGGATTGTTCTTGAATAATTAATGATCAGTGGCAGAGCATGTTGGCAAAAGTATTCCATTATTCGAATCGCCTGTCACTTTGGGGCACTTGGATGTTAATGGCCGATTCTGGTTGCCTGGCTATTTAGTGAGAGCTGAAGACAGTGTACATAGAGGTGGAGTGATAAAGAGAAATGGAAATATAGTCATGTGCTAAATGCTCTGTGCACTCGATTACCATTTTATCTTACCTATATTAAACTTGATTTATATCTTCATTTTTGCTTATGCTTTTGAGCTAAAAAATTGCTGTGTTGGCATAACAATTTGTTGAATATGTGAAAATTATTTATTTGAAAAAAGAAAAAGCAAAATATTTAAACTGTTGAAAATAAAAACATTTTGAATGTTAATTGTTTCATTATTTTTTTATCATTCCAGAATTAACTTTATTGAAGAAAATCCAACTGTATCATTCTGACAGTTCACCTTTAAATTTACTATTGAGTTCGTAGAGAGAAATTATAGGAACTTTACAAGAGAAGAATATAATAAATGATAATTATACGTTTATTTCCCCAACTATTTTATATTCATCGTTGAGAAATCTACATTTTATAGTTTAAACAATTGCAGATAATATCAATTAAAATGACTACATTTCATGATTTATCGATCCATATAAAGTTGACACAAACACAATTAGTCTAAATAATCAAATAAATAAACGTTTTATTTTTCAAAACTTATCTTTTCAATTGATAATATGAAACTAAACAATCTTCAACTATAATCCAATTTCCGCTGTCACATTGAATAATATCGTTGAAAAAAATTAGACAAAAAAAAATATAATTGCCATTTCACCATTCAAGATGTCTTAAATTCACCCTTAAAAACCGCCCCAATCGCACGACATTTCACTCCACATCCAATTTACAAAGGTGAGAGAATTGTGTAAATTATCACGAGATTTTATCCTATAAAGTTCATATATAACACGATGGTTATCACGGCTGTCCGGGAATAACACACGTGGCGAAATTTGTGTGTTTAAATGTATGTATGTGTATATGTGTGATGAAACAATGGTAGTTGAATCTCTCTCGTTTGCGCCATTGCCGTGGGACATATGCATTAGGATCTCTTCCTTGACTTTACGTCTGTCTCTTGGACAGTCGTATCTTCCAATTATCGCGTGACATTGCCATCCACCTCTGTTTCTCCACCTACCCTTTATTGCGTATTCTCCAACATTGAACGCGTCCATCAGTACATCTGTGTGCACGTCGTACATTTAGTTTCCGCCAGTAAACAAACGTGGTGTTACGTTTTAGTTAATAGCACACCACTGGTTTGTTGCAAGCTTGCTCATCATCATTATTGTTTGACGCACAGTTATGTTCCAAAGCTGACGGCATCGCGTTTTCTACCCTTAAACTCATCACACCACTTTCTCTACAATCAATTTGACTATGATGAAACACATATTTCCTCTATACATTTTCAACAAACAATATTTGTTTCAGACCTAAAAGTTTGTTTGATAAAGTACAGTTGGTAATTGGGGGTGTAGAAGGTTTTGCTGCTCGTTTAAGCTTAATTGCAAAAGTAACAGAAATGTAGAAGTAATATTTGGTACAATGCAGGCATGTAAATATTTTCAGTGTTTCTATTATCTTTGTTATTGTTATTGTTGACATTGATAGAATTCATTTAGTCAAATGACTTTAGATTAGAATTAATTGTCTAACAGTTGATAAATTATACCACTCAGAGTTTTTATATTTATTCGATGATTGTATTTTAGAACTTGTTGATATTTTATTTACCAACTATAGTTTATTAATCAGCTGTAGTTGGAAAGATACGATGACACATTGCTCAATGTAGACATAAATTAATGGATAGAAATGATTTATAGATAAAAAATATAAAATTTTTATATAAATTAACTTTAATATTGTGTGGAAAATGTTCTTTCACTTCTTCATGAACCATCGGAGTACTTTTTGCTCTTAAAATGAAACATTTCGATATTATCGAGTTGGATTTCAAGGAAGAAGCATAAAAAAATGGACCAAATCATGACTTTCAGTAAGAAAATACAAATTTTCCAGATTTTTCAACATTTCATGATTATTTTTAACGCTTAAAACTCGATTTTGTGTATCCAATAATTTCCCCAACTTGAAATTACAAATCCTCTTATCGCTAAAAGCCTTTTACTCCTGCCCTGAAGCTGCCAAGATTTTGCAGGCCGCTTGATAATATGCAAAGATATGAATGCAGTTAAAAGCTCAACATCATAAAAATATTTAAATTCAACTAAAAATAATTTCATAACACATCAAATAATTGTCATGATAATTGCGACAACAAAAGTGTTAATGATCGATCAAAATTATTTTATAAACAAAAATAATAAAATAAATCTATGCGAATAAATGTAAAATTAAAAAATAGAATGTAAATGTAAATGTAAATTGTGCGAATAAAATAACAATGAAGAATAGTGGGTGAATTTGCAATGGTCCTGCGACATTAAACGACGTTAGTCCCGTCTACGAGTGACGCTGATCTGGCGACTGGTGTCCGAGGGGAAAGGCTGAGCAATGAAGGAGCAAAAGGTAGGGTTTTAGTGTGGCAGCAGCGAGGGAGGATAGAGGAGGGGTGTATTAGGAATGCGTCCCCAGCCGTTGTTAGCACACCCAGTACACTTCTATCAAGCTCCATATTTTCGTCTCACTCTATCGTCGTTTACCGTCGACCCTTCTCCACCTTCGTTGCCACTTCAGTCGAACGAGATGACACTCTATTTTGCAGCAACGGAAACAGCACTGAACAATTGCTCGATAATACTTACCAATCAACCGATTGTCAAAGCTAAAACTATTGTGTCGCATTTGCGATTGCTGGATGAGGGTGCAATGGGTATACAGAAGTTATATCGTGAACATTTTACTTTGAGTTGTCCTCTACTGACCGGAAGTGAGCAATATGCTCAACTCGCGAGCATTCTGAAGAACCCATACTCTCAAATTTATTGTGAGTGCAGTCAATTGAGCGGCAACACTGTACTCAGCATCGTATTGTCCACATTGAAAAGTGCACTATTTCGAATATTGTATGAAGGTGTGTTTAGTTTATCTTTACGTATGTTTCAAATTGACTCTTCTTATTTTCAACTGCCAAATGCATAGCGTTAAAAAAAGAAATTTATTTATAATTATTCATCAGACATTAAATAAATGTTAAGAGAAGAATTCATTAAATGATTAAATCGCTCGGTATGAATATTGAAATTAAATTCTACAATTTAATAAATAATGAAATTGATAAGGAAGAATTGTAACGATAAAAATGAAATATTTATACAACATCTGTAACTCTTTGCTGTAAAGAATTATCCGTAGATCTGTTGATTAATTATGAAACTGCAGTATTGACCGTTTCAAAACTAAGAAAGTGTCTTTAAACGACAATCCAATTTCGTTGTTCAACGAGTAGAACGATTGGTGGCAGTTTCCGGAAGAATAACGTGCTCGATTTGTCCTCCAATAAACCCTCCCCAAAGCAAGCGTAGATTCTCGTAAGAGTCACCGTGAAACGGGTTATGAACGTGTCCGCAATATACCACTGTTATATACCTATATATACAGGATAAAGTAAAGGAGACGAAGGGCGATGGAGCTTAATGTAGATCCATTGCCAGGAAAAAAATAAAGCGATTTGCGTGCACAAAGTGCTTTTCAACTAATGATATATCTTTTGGTATTAATATCGAATGATTCTGTACGTCCCTGTAATTTTAAGGGCGAGTTTAATGTTCTGGAATTTAATATATTCTATTTAAATATTTCTTATTTAAAATGAAAATAAAAAAACGATCGGTAATATTTGAATGTTAGTATTAATTAATACAATGTTATGATAGCAATAAAAATTTCATTTTGCTTCTGGGATTTCATAATTTGATTTGTTCTGTATTGCATTCTGCCTAGAGTGTAATAATTCAAAATTGAATTGATGATGAAGGGATTTTATCGAACGGGTATTTGCCAATATTTCGCTAATTGACGTCTAATTAAGTAATTGGAGAAGTTGGAGTTAAGCAATCACAATGTGTGAATTGTATAGGAGAATTTACTATTGTTCTAAATATTCAATGAGAATCATCTGAACAAAACACGAAGAAATGTAGATTGAATTTATTTTGAATTCATGAGCTTTGAATACGAAACAAGTTGATTAGACTACAACAAAGTTTGACAAACGAAAGAAAAGTAAATGAATAATTCAAGCGAGCGTAAGAAGAAGATTCAATTCATTCCTGATACTTTGTTCATTATTTTTTATTTGTTATTAATTAATCGTTGTGAATTATGTTGAAGAAAATATATTTGATTTCAGTAATATTTTTTTCTTACAAAACAAATTGATTTAGATGAAAAAAATGAAGGAGAAGATGATTCATTATCAAATTATTGATTTACATGTGAACTCCTTCCATTTTGCCAGAACAAAAAAAAATCAATATGCATAATAAATTTGAGAAATTTTTGTTCAAAATTTTATTGAACACCACATGCAATACAATCGGAATGTGACACAAATGAAGACAGCGCTCAGCTGCCGTCGGAACGCGATTCACCGACCGAATCCGTCTATTCCACTGTAGAGAATTTACAAAAAAGTACATAAAATTTTAGGATGATAGAAATAATGCATTTTCAAAAAGATATTTTTTTACATTACTCACCTCAATATCTCGCACGCGTCATCAAAAATTAATTTCATCCCTTAAACGAACTCAATTAAAAGAGTTGGCATAACATTTTTTAATTATTAAAACAAAAATCTTGTTTTGATTTATCGTTCATCATTATTCAAAATTTGGATAAAATATATTGCAAAAATGTGTAAGATATCATTGTGAATATATTTCAAATGTCATATGTATATAATAGAACTCAATTATAGGCGCGTTTACATATTGTCAAAGCTCATACGAATTGGAAATTGGTATCTTACAAAAGGCGAATGATAGTACATAGGAAGAGTATGGGGTGTAAGGGGACAATATGGACAATCAAGCTTCTTCATGGTACGTTGGCCACGATTTCGCCGAGGTTGGCCCAAATGTCCGTCGACAAGTCATGAGAAAAATAGAATGAGTAAAAAGCGAGTCCACAGTAGAAAGGGCGCGACACAGAGATAGCAACGGAACATGGCACACGGTCAAGACGTGATCCGAACGCCAGAGAGACTGCGACAGTAATGGTATAGCTGACAAAGAGGAAGAGAGATTTAACTGAAATCCAGATTAAGTTAAGGCCTATACTGTGAAATGCCGCATAGCCTTGCGACCGTTAGAATTTAGATGTGATATATTTTTGTATGTATTGGACGTTGAGCTATTGACGATATTCCAATGGGAGATGAAAGTTTTCTTTGAAAAAAAAAGGGTTGAAACGTATATGGAATTTTCGCTTCGCAAACTTTCTCGTTGATTCATTCTGTTTTTTTTCTTTTTTTTTCTAGAGATGATACAATTCATGTTAGCTCTCTTTCAGTAATTCTTTGGGTCACTTTGATTGAAGAAGAAACATATTGTGAATAACTAAATTAGTTAATGAAAGAGTTAGAAGAATGCAGATCTGATCAATATTATTATTCATCTCATCGATAGATTTGTTTGTGATTATGAAAATTTTTTTGAAATGTTTCAAAATCAATAAATCAGAGAAATGATTTTTAAATTTATAGATTATCAGTTATTGCTTAGAAGCCACTTCCGCAAGAACAATCGCCATAACAGAAACTCAAAGTTTTGAGTATAAGTCATAGCAGAGTTCAGCTGATAAATCAATGTCAGACTGAACTTGAAGCTTCATCGATCTAAACAGTAAAAAAACTTAAGAATTTGTTGAAATTAAGTAAGTAGGGCTGCTATGATTCAAACTTTTGTCTGTTATGAAGTCCAAGTGGACAAATTGTTGGAGACTTCTCGCTCACGAACAGTTGTAATTATTAAAAAAATTCATACTCATGTAACGATAAAGATATTTTGCTATTTTTCTTGCAACATTCAATGCATTGAGCTCGGTCAAGTTGAAAAACAGTTTGAAAGACAAGTGATGACTTCTATCAATATTGGAGAGGGTCTCTTTGTTAAAATTGAAATAAAGGCAAACCAATATATATATATAAAAAAATAGAAATGTATCATCGAAGAGTTTCAGTCTGACCAAGAAGACATAGAAGCGCCCAAGCCTGATCGATAGTAATTAACCCTTCAAAAAGTTTCACTTTGCATTCATGTTGGAGGTTGGTGCGCTGATAGAATTGAAGAGAACAGAAATAGGGTAAATATGAAAGAGAAAAGCTCAGTATGAGAGTATATCATGCAAGAATATAGCGTATAAAAAATGAAAAATTATAGAAGGGTTCAATGAAGTGAAGCTCCATCACGCATACCTTCTTCGTCAGTTGATAGTCTTGCAGCTGAGCTTCTAAAGCCACGTCCAAGTAATGAGATTGATAAGTCGATGACGTCGCGCGCAGCACGTAATGGTTCGAAAATGAAATCCACAATGTTGTACCCTTTTTATGGTCATAATTGCCCTTGTTAAATATTAGAAAATTCACTGTGTTAAAAAATCGCTGAGTGTAACTTCTTGAATTGTTTATGTTTGCAATTTAATTATTATATTGATCGTCTCCCAAGTTTGTCTTCACATTTCAATTCATACATTGTATTGTGCTTCTGCGTAGTTTATTCATTGTCAATGCTTTGTCATATTTATTTTCGTTCAACTACTCAACCAATTCTCAGAAATTAATTTCGATGATTTTGTACTTATCACCAAAAGTATGACAGTAAGAATGTCGCTTTTTTTTTTCTTTCCCAAAATTCCGTGTGGAGTTGATAATTTAGTAATCAAATTCCGATATAGAATTAATGGATTCAGTGAATTTTTTTGATTTAAAGATATAATTTAATGTACAGAAACATTTTCTAATGAGGCTTAGCTTCATATTTAAATATTTACTTTACTGCGAGGAATGAATTGTAATTATCAGATGCATTTCTGCACCCTCACTGAATTTGGACACTTAATAATACCTAAACAAAACAAACAACTCACGTGCCGTTGGCCTCATTGCGTCTCACACTGTATACAAAATAATAATATCTTTGTCAATACATTAATGAAATAATTGGAAATGAAATGCGTGTGATCAAAAGAATGCGGTCGAATACAAATCATTATCTTAATTTCAAACTGATATCGGCTCTGTGTTTATTCAAATATAATTCTTTACTATGATTGGTACAAAGAAATAAAATTTGAATTGATGGAAACGAGGTGTTGACAGTTAATATTTTGGGTGATGATTGTCAGAGCAGTTGACGATCATTTCATTGTAAATCTGAATTGCCAACAACCAGTGACTCTTCAAACTTCAACTAAATTTTGAAACACATACAACGATTATTGTTTAATTCAAGAAAATGATTTTGTTGGAGATCATCCAGCTCATATTTGATGTAATTTTTGCTATCATATCATGTTTCGGAGTTGCTGTTGTAAGTAAATCAACACAATTCAATACATACTTCTATTATAAAAAACATTAGTTAAAAGTTGATAAGTAGAATATAATCTTACGCAGTTATGAAGCATAAGATTGGGAAAATATTTGGGTTTCAGATTAATTCGTAACCATGAATAAATGAACTGAGTTCATGAGTTTGGCCTGTAACTTTTTCATAGATGAAATATTAATAAGGAAAGAAAGAACAATGAAAGTCCGAGTATTTTACATTCCGATATGATTTCGGAAAGTATTGTTTAAAATAGTGAGCGAATAAAGTCATTGATGCAATATGAAGTTATTGTAAAAATAAGAAATAAATTTAAACCTGTAGTTAATTAGTCGCTAATTGTCTTCAATCCACAGCAATAACTGAAACAAAAATCACACCGACGTGAATCACTGCAAACAAAAACAATTCTTCATAATATAAGTTAATTTAAACGTTCAGCATTCAGGAGATTTATGGAATTCTGAAGAAATTCTTTCATATTATAAATAAATATGAAAATGAACAATATGTTTTATATGAATAATCATCTATTTGTCTACAATTTCTCTGCAACAACATTCTATTTATCTGTTACAGAGGTACTGCAGAAATCTTGGACGTATGTACATTGCGCATCATAATTAATAAAAAAAACATGAAAATATGACAACAAAATCTATCAAGACTGGTTCGAACAAATTATCTTTACCTCTCATGTTCTTTACTAACTACCAACATATCGCAATAGTTCAGTCGATTTCAAATGATGAAATAGTAAAATTTGATTATGATGAATTGAAAAAATGTTTATTTGTCTGAAACAGCCGTTAGATTTGTCATATAAATTCAATGTTGGTGTTCACTGTTAAAGTCATGCACTCCATCTATGTGGCTTACTAATGACATTTGGAATTAACTTATCCAGGTCGCACCTCTGATGATAAACGCCGTAAGTCCGACCAGTTTTGTATGGATTACGGTCTACTCGACGAATATGGGTGGGATTTCCCCCTATAGTCACCAATACAATTACTGCAAATCTAAAAATGTATCATGAAATTTTCATGTGATTGCAATAAAATAAATTCATGGCAAATGATTATAATCAAGTTTATATCACAATGATAAATAATTATTTATCATTGTGATATAAACTTCGTTTTATTCATACTTGACAGCATAAACGAAATTATTTTTGTATATTTTGTATTGTAGTTATACAAAATGTATGTGCGTCGTGGGTATTGAGTCTTGCGTCATCTTCTTATCTCGACCTTCAGCTAATCGTTGAATATAAACATCAGCGACACTTTACAGGAGTTCAAATAGGTTGAGACTAATATTTATCATCCATTCAACATCTATTGACGATCGAAATTACCAGATGTATTTTATTCTTTTGTTTTTGCCAAAGCGAATGATTGAGTTTATACCTTGCTACAGTTTGTGAAGGACAAATATTCTTCACAATTGCTTGATGCTACTTGATTCATTGCGAATACTAATGTTAACGATAACTTAGAAGTGATCGGTACCCACAGACTTCGAAACTTGATAAATATTTCACCAAATAATTCTTGTTCAAGTTTCTATCACCAAATACTGGATATGAAATTCATTGGGAGTTTGAAATATTATCAAGACTTTTATTCGATTATTTTTGTCTGATGTGTAGAATGGGATTATCAATTATTTTATTTCGGGACCCATGAAGTTAATTGTCTTTAATAGTTCTAATATAAGTACCAGACATGGAATTTCGTTAGCCACGTGATTGATAATTTTTTCTTCATGATTGATAATTAGTTCATGGCTAAATGATTACACATAACGAACATTTCAACTCGTCAATTTTTACAGAAAATGATAAGTACGAGGAAATGACATTGAATTATGTGAAAATATTTTCAATTATTTTAGAAATATTTGATAAATGATTATTATCAACTGAACATTACAAATAACTAGTCGTAATGTTCGAAATTTTATGGATTCTTAACAATCGTTTTATAATTGTTCTCTATTAAATCATACCACAGGGTTATAAAAAGAGCCTTCTACGGCTGATAGAACTTAGTACGCGGCCAAGACCAATTCCACTTGTATAACATTTGCTGAAATACTGTTTGGAGAGTACACGATGAAAATCAGTAAAATATTCGTTATTATCTCGACCGTTGTGGTTGTTCTACTCGTGTCAGCTACCAGAGTTACAGCCAAAGTGAGTATAAATTCATAAATTTATCACTTCGTAGAATTCAAACATTTAAAATAGATATTTATTGCAAGATAGAAAGAATTTATCACTGATTCCAATTCTCAATTGTTATATAAACAATATTAACATTAATGCTCATGGTCACTGGATGCGAGCATTCAACTGAATGACATAACACTATTATAATTCTTGACGTTTGATTTCACACAGAACTATCCATCCCTACCATTAATTATATCATATTGTTCTATCGTATCATCTCTCTTTCAACTTGTGAACTATTCAGATTGAAATTTATAATGGAAAATGTAAAACCAAATTTTCTTGTTAGACTACGCATATACAGAATCTTCGAAGAAGAGCCAATTACTGTTTAATCTATTAATTTTCATATTTTTCTGTTTCAGGATTTGGGATACTTCACAACACGTCATAATCGTGAGTAGGTTAAATATTGATTTCATATGAAATTGGAGGATTTGAACATACGCATAATTCAAATATTAGTTCAAGCCTTCATATGAACAGATGTTCATTTTATTGATAATGATAATTCATGAAATATTAATTCGTAATTGTTCTTGTCACTCTATGATTACAATAAAGACTCATCTGTATCAGTTAGAATACAATAATCCACATGAAAAAATTCGAGCGAGTTTCAATGGATTAATATTGTAAATAATTGAAGTTGAAAATAGTTTTCTAATCTTTGAATAAAAAACAGTGGCATTTATTACAAGAATTGCGCCAATATCGCACGGACAACTGTATGAGGTGGCAACAACTTCACGTGTTACAAAATTCATTATATTTCTAATAATTATTCTCGTTTTTGCGTAGGTGGACGCCATTCCGAAAAATATTAAATCCAGCTTACAAAAACTATTCTCAGTCAACATTAGAAGGAACAAGGGAGTCCCACTACTAGTCAAATGTCAACGTTTTATTGCTATTGGATGTTCTTTCCGTCAAAAATCTATCCCCTATCTATTAATTAAAAAGATTTATAATAAACAAAAATAAAATATGAAAATCGTGCCGGTTTCCTAATTGTTTTTATTCAAAATTAAAAATTTAGAATGCCCACCAGTATCATCAATTGACAAATAAATTTTTTATCGTTATTATAACAGACAATAATTTTTCTCCAACAATTGACATGAAACCGAGTTGCCGGAAAAACACACACATTCACGAATACAATGTATATTATATTATACAATGTATATGGATATATGTGGGTTTTTATACATAGAGTTAGCGACATCTGTGCAGGCGATACGTTAGTGTGTCAAAAATCGCACGCGTTTGCAATTATAATTGATGGGGCCTTTGATAATTAATAGGAGTGGTTCGCGCATATAGTGAGAATGGTTAGAGAAAGAGAAGATGAGTGGACAAATCGAGTGAGAGAAAATAGTGAATGGTGTAGGTGAAATGTTGGGGGAGTGGATGTGGTACATGTGGAGGAGGCCGCGAGCTATGGACCGATTTAAAATTGTGTGCCAGTGTGCACACGCTACGCGACTGGATAATTGATACGTGTCCATTAATTATTACGTCATTTCCGGTGAGCCGTGTTGCGGCGCCAGCACGTGGTCCTGACAAGAGTCCGCTCACGGGTTTTCACCTCGACAATACATATACAACTATGCATTATGATATTTATATTTATCCATACACATATACTGGTTGTAAAGAATGGTCAAGTGTGATGGAGGAAAAATTGAAAAACATTGGATTTTAAATTGAATAAAGAGTTGATATTTTCTCTTTTGTTTTTCGATTGATGACATATTGTTACGGATGTTATTTTACATACAGACATTTCTGTTATTCTGATTTTTTGTGTACACTTTATTGGAGAATTGTACATAAAGAATTTTCATTATGTAAACAATAAAACTTTTCATTTTTTACTAAATTCATATTTTGAGTTATTAATTTAACTGTATTTTTTCTTTTTATACATAATATCATTTTTCGGTAATCACAACAACATATTGACCATTAATAATAAATTACGATTGGGATTGCTTTTAATAGTAGGCATAGCAGCAACTCAAGTATAAGTTAGTAGGGATTCTACAAGTACTGCGCGTAGTTCCCTGACGCTCACTGTAGAGGGTGCGCGTTCTATTGCCTTTATATAACGATAAGTCGTAAGTCGCATTAGACCGAGCGTTCTCTTCACTTCGCCTTTGTACCTGTAGTACTTGCTCTCTCATGCTCTCTCAGCATACGTTGCATCGTATGCAGATGGACGGTCGCTTGATTAGAGGAGTCCTAACTGCCTCCGCGGGTCCTCTGTCTATGTTACGAGACTTCTCGCATGTATCGTTAGGAATATTCTGTAAGTGTTTCAATTTCACTCTGTTGCCATCCCGTACTCTGTTACTATTTCACCATTGCGTCATTCCCAAGTATACGAAAATGCAAATTCGAATGTAAATGCGTGGTAGAATGGTCTAATGGATCACTTCCAAGCGGCACTTTCATTTCAAGCACCTGAAATTCTTGCAGTTGGTTTAATGGAGTTCACTCATTTTCGCATGAGGATATTTTTTCAAAGGTGGATTTCCAATCAATTTTAACACAACTCATTTATCAGTTTTATTATGATTTTTCAATGTACATTCGACTCTCTACTAATCGAACAATCATAGAGGAAAATCAATTCCAAATTGTTGTGGAATTGACGATGACACAACGTCGAGGTATATCTTGATTCCACTTTTGCTTATTAAGTTATTCAAATATTTAAAGTCTTTAGAATTTTGCAGTTTTTAACAAAGTTCGTAAAACTTTATTTTCTGTATTATCTTATACATCGTGGTAATGTCTGTACATACTTGGTTTCCTCAGGTGAAAATCAGATCGTGCAATACCTATGTAATGTCTGCATAGCTCTCCTTAGTTATTTCTACAATTTAAATCAACGCCCCAGGTCTTTCCCATTTCGTCTGGGACAATAACTGTGTAGCCATCATATAGAGACCTAATGCTTGTATGCAAGTGGTGCTTATCATGTCCCCTTAATAATTATCTCAAACAGTGCAGTCGTGTTTACCATTGTAATATTGTAATTGGATTTGCCTCATCGTGTTGCAAACTAATATTACTAGAATAGAATTCGAAACTCAGTAAAAAAGACTTTCTATTCTTATCAAAATGCAACATATCATTTTTCTCCTACGATATAAAAAAACCAACAAATATTTGAATCATCAAAACAATAAAATTGACCAATTACATAACTTATCATTAACTTTATGATTTTTTATCTATGGCAATAACGCAATTGGATTTGCATCTCGTGAAACGATACGAAGATTTTGAAATTATCATTTTCAACTCATTCAATAAAATTTTATTGGATAGAAAAGTTTTTTCTTTTATGTGTCAAATGCTGAAGCAGCGATTTAGCGACTTAGTTTATCACGTGAAGCGATTTGGAAATTTTGTACACATACAGCACTTCGGCAAGCGGAAGTTTTCCAGTATCGAGTCCAATTACCGAAAGCGCAGCGAGGGTTTGAAGCTGCCAACTAAGAAGTCTACATCGCAATGGGTATGAGCAAGGGGGTTAGCGGGTTTATATGGTATAGTGAATATGTGGGATGAATTTGGTGCGCGACCATATATATATATATATATATATGCATCGTTGAATCCCCGATTATTAATTAAATCTTGCGCATAAGGCTGTTGCGGATGGTAAACTCCGAAATATATTGCTATAGATCGCTTAATTAATACCATGAAATTCTAGGCAAGCTTTTTCGTGTATACATGCAGATACAATTATCAACGCTGTGACATTTTCAATTCAGCAAATTTTGAATTCAACGTTGGAGATTGTAATCAGACTAAAATTTATTTTTGCTTTATCATTTGAATTGAATAAAATCGAATTTTTGTTTGTTGACCGTGGGAATTTTCATTCATTTATTTCATTCTGTAAAAATTTCAATCCTAAATTATACCCATTTGTTATTGAAGCGATGGAAGTTTTTATATTTTATGTAAGCAGAGCTAATTGATATTGGATGAATGATTATTTCAACTGCAGCTCATATAATTCGTTCGTTTATATCTAATGCATGAAGAGTAATCATTAACTATTCAGTTGTTCACGCTAGTAATTACATTGTGAAATAAATATTTAGTGTTACTTTATTGATACGATCGCCTCTATAGCTTATGTCGCCATCTTCATTTTTATTGGCCAATGATTCGTCCTCCATCAATATCGATTTTTGACTGATTATGATGATTAATAAATTGATATAAAAATAAAAAACAACTGAAGACTTTGTTTTTCATGAGTAAATATCAGTAATTTTCTTTTAACATTGATACATTTTATTTCAAAATATCCGTCATAACTGACGTTACATGTTGTATCACAATCATAATATTGAATTATAGAAATTGGATTTTACTCGAGATCTGGTTCACAATTTTTATAAGGATTACCTGAGTGAGATTCATTACAAACACAAAATGCATCGTGTGCGCCGAATTCATGACAAGATGCGTTTTTTCCACATAATTTTGACAGCGAGTAGTGGTTTAGAGCAATGCAAGTTCTGTGGCATTCGTTGTGGTAGCATATTTTTCCATCGATACATTCGTCATCTTTCTGGCATTCTAAGTCAATTGAACTCAGATTAGATTAGATATAAGAATTGACAACTCAATAATTAATTAGAAGTGGTAGACAAAAAATCCAGTTTATGCAATAAACAAGTTCATTTCAAATGCTGCGGAGAAATTTAGTATTTTTAATTTTTATTTAAACAGGATGAATTTGTCTTAACTTCCCATATTTATTAAGAGTTGTAATTAGATTCGTTGCAAATTCGAAAATACATACCAATGCGGTCGACGTAGCCATCTGGGACCTGTCATAGGCAACAAAAATAATAAATAAGTAGTAGAACACTTTTGCGAAATCGCTTTCACAATTTTATTACTGTGAAATACAATTGAACGAATAACAAATTGTTTTATTATGCCAATAATGACCCGATAAACTTCATGAAGAATGTCAACTTATTCTTATACTTACGGCAGTAACGCTTGAAGGTAACATGGAAGAAATAACCACTGTGGTCAGAATGAATAATGTGCAGACTTTCATCGTGTCTTTTATAGTTGGATCCAACTGAATGTTGTTGCAATGCAGTCCAAGTCTGTACTGAAGACAAATTTCTAGTGCGATGATCGATTATACGTTCATCAGTACATGGACAAATTTGAAATGTTAGACAAAAGAATTTTACGTTGATTTGTCATCGGTATTAACAGCAACCGACTGGTGTGATTTATTCCATTTATCTTATCTTTGTTGATAGTAAAGTCATTTTCATCGTATCAGAAATGAATTTTCATTGTTCCAATAAAATTCTTCACTCATAGGGAATTATGGAAGATGAACGTTTGATACAGATAAGACCAAAATGAACCTGCTAACTGATTTGACGATAATTCTATGATTAATCATCATCTGCAAGACAAAAATATTCTTCCACGGTCGCGATCCAATATAAAAACAAGTCATGAATTCGAAGATGATAAACAACTCTTCTATACTTCAATTCATTCCCTACTACACATTATAATCATCAAAAATATTTTTATACTCAATTACTGACAGCATTAGTCATTACAATAATTAAGTTTGAGAACTCATCATGAATTTATTCAATATTTGTAATATATAACTCATACATTACAATGTTATGTCATAAGTTATATTACAGTAATTCGAATGTTGTAATTATTATCGTATAATTGAAGTACGACACGTTTCGAATAATATTTCATTCAGTTGGGTTGACAGCCGATGTAGGGATTTCCATTGTAAGACCAATAACAGCTACATCGTGCGGTATGATTCCCATCATGATAACAAGTTGCGTTAGGTCCACATATTTTTACAGCTGCATAAACATTCTGGATATAACAAACATCCAAACATTCATAATGGAAGCATATTTTAGTGTCTGGACATTCTACATCTTCTTTGCATTCTGCTCATAAAGAATTAGAGTCAAAATTATTTATCCAATGACAAAATTGTGAAATAGGATTTACAAAAGTATTTTCAAGTAAATGAATTTGGTTAATTCTAACATAATTTTCCCATTTTTTAAGTATAGAAAGAATTACAGCGTCTGTGGTTTAATCTCAAGTGCCTATTGTATTGTACTTACTGGAGATATTTTTCTGATCTGCACTTGGAGCCTGTAACAAAAAAA
This sequence comes from Meteorus cinctellus, assembly GCA_030523045.1. Taxonomy (NCBI): domain Eukaryota; kingdom Metazoa; phylum Arthropoda; class Insecta; order Hymenoptera; family Braconidae; genus Meteorus; species Meteorus cinctellus. The sequence continues at coordinate 56,710 of JAPYZF010000140.1, forward strand.
AGCAAGAGATTGGATAAGAGAGAAAACTGGCAATGAGAACTCTGACAAATCATTTTCAAATGTTGATAAAATTCATTAACGTCTGATAAATCATCATTTCAACTACGGCACAATGAAATCCCTCATATTTATTCAGAAGATATCAGCTTCCCATTATTTATTATTTCAGATCATTAGTGACTGGGTCGACTGAATATTCGTCAAGAAAATATTCTCAACACGTAAAATAATTTTATTGTAAAATTGAAAAACAGATAGAGACTGTTCTGTCTTACAAATATTGTTTTGTTGCTATCGAGTAAGTAATTGTGATTGATTAATTTACATCAACTCAAGTAAATTTCATCAAGTTTAGAATTTGTACTTGCCCAACATATGAAAATGATGATAAATTATACATAAAAGTATTGATATGTCATATCCAAATTCATTCATGTCAATTTGTAGTTTTAGTTAATATGTACAAAGTGCAATTAACTACCAATAAGTATCTCAAGTAACTCTACAGATGCATTTAACTATATTCAATAAATTGTTTCATCACTTACAGCATTAACATAAGAAGATGACGAGATGTACATGGCCATAGCAGTTGCAACAAATATAGATATTTGATGAATGTTCATCGTGGATTTTTCAATATGTGGCGATGCGTTGTCGTTGAGTTGTAGTTTCAGTGCCAACTGTGGATCTCACTTCAATACGGATCTGTCCTTCTGTAAAAAGAATCATATGAGCAATTAATAGATAAGTGGGCACAGGGATATCATTTCGATCAAGAAATTAATTGGCGCAATTAAGTGATTACTTACCAACGTCTATAATTTTTTTTGAAATTTCTCTGACTTGCAATTTGAAATATTTCTACATTGTACTGACACTTTTGTCTGTTCGATCAAAAATAACTTTCGAAAAAATTACCTCATCAATTATATGATCTCGCTCAATTGTTCTATTTTTGAATATGATGTGCATCACTTCAATTGCCTGTTTTATATCATTTTCTGCGACTATTTTTCGGATGTATATTGTTGATTTTTCTGCTCAGGTCAAAAGAAAGATTGAAGTTTATTGAAATTGTGGATTATCTAATTGGAATTCGAAATGAAGACCAACAAAAAATTTATCTGATTAACCACTTCAAAGTATTAATCATCATATGATGCTGCATTGAATATAGTCGAGAATAAGTCAGACAAAATTACGCTAAGTACTTCCCCATCATGATAAAAAAAAATTTCCTGCATGCGATGAATTGAAAATTGGTACCAATTGCACTCGCATCAGCTAATTATCATGATTTTAGAGAACTAAATATATTGTGAATAGTTGCACATATTTTTCTTTTCAAATAGATTCATCATTCGAAGATAAAAATTGTGAGAGCATAGAAAAAAATTAATATTCAAAAATGTTAAAAAGTGCTGGTATCAAAAAGCGATAGATGAAAAGAGTTATGAAGAAAATGGAAGCAACTGGAGTGATGGCTCCAGCAATCATTCTGGTGATATGAACACGATGGAAAGTGAATGTGTGTGTACACATGTGATGTTTTCATTTCTATTGATGCGAACTCGACGCGTCCATATACCCGAGCATCAATTCATTGATGCATAAAACACTGTACACATAGCGGTGCTTTTCACTTTGTATATCCTTCCCAGTCTACTGATCATATATTTTTCCTGTTGTCTATCCAACTGCACATATTATACATTTACATTCATCCAACACATATCAGTAATGGATAATTTATATCAAATGAATGCCATGAACACAACTTTGTGATTGATGTTGGATAGATCTTATTAACGAAATTAAATTGATCTATCCTGCAACGACTAATTATAAATAATGATCTTGAACTTTTGTATTAAAAGAAATGGATGAAACTGATTAAGTCCAATCAAATCTGTTCAGATTATCGATTCATAAAACTACGTGAAGTCAAGAAAATTGGGAATCAAGATTAGATAAAATAAATAACATGAAGCCAAATATGATTTGACCGAATGAGAATTTCTGCTCGATTTGGATCAGAAATTAACTTGAACCTGAAATTTTGCAATCGATGATAATACCGGAATTAATTAAAATATTTCCCAACAATAAACTTGATAATTATTCTATTCAATCCAGTTCCATCTCTGTTACTGAAAAGAAAAATATTACAAACAGAATAGATTTTTCATTCCTCAATTGTTGTTACTGTTTCCGTACTATTGAATATTTCGTTGGACACGTTCACCATACAAAATTGTAGTGATATTGAAATTTAGTTGGCCAAGTGGTATAATTCACATGCTGATCGTTCATCGTGTCATTCATTCTTGCATCATACCGTTTTCCACTTTCATCGATATTACACAGTCGTATGTAGATATGAATGCTATTTATTCAGCGGAACACGATTGCACAATCGGTCTAGACTCGCTTTGGACGCGTTCTCTGTAATCGCATGAATTTTCGGAAAAGGTCTATGCAAAAGTGGTCGTCGTCATTGGTGCCCTGTCACCCTACATATAGAACTTGTTCGATTACTGCTCTGTGTGCTGTGCCCGGATTTCAGTGTGATATGAATGCCTGTAATTACGACTGTAGTACGATGCGAATGCATATAGTGGACAGAATACGCGAATGGTGTAGTGATAGTAGTGAAGAGGTAACGTGAAAAGGGATTTTGTATAGCAGCAGAGAGATTTCAAACGAATGAAGAGAGCAGTGATGGGAGTTTTAGAATTGAACTGTGCAGGGCGTTTTGGAAGAGGAAGCTGCACTTTTGATTTGTGAATGATGGTCTGACCGATACGTGAATTTCTACTTTAATATTTATCCAGTGAATACACACGATTCCATTTTCTATCCATTGCCAAAATGTTCGCTGCAACCAATTTTTTATATCTATTCATCCATAATTGAAACTGATTATAGATTTTGGCAGGAAAAAATTCACTTTTCTCCCAGTGCAGACAATAGTGAAAAAAGATTTAGTTCAAGTTGAAAGAATTCAATGAAATTTATTGCTCTTTTGTGATATTTTGATTTTTCACTGATATATATAAATATTTAGTCATATTATGATTAATTTTTTGTACATTTATCAACTTGTTATAAAATTCACTTTCTTGAATTGCAATCACAACATCTCACGTAAGTTCATGGAATTTTCAAGTGCCATAAAATTTTGGTGGTTCATTTAATGTCTGCCTATAAAACTCCTCACTGCAAATGTTCCAGCAGTTTGTCATTGCAGATGTGTTTCAATACCAATCTTGAGCGCTTCATGTTGATGCGAATAAATGTCTGAAAGCAGAATCCATTTTATCTATCGCGATCCACGTAATTATATGGGGTTAACGAAACAGTGTCATAGCTATCATCTTAACGATTTAGCACATCATTAAAGCCTCATGATGACGATGAAGAGAATCCGTTGCGTTTATCATCCGTCATCTTTAGTACAGCTCTTTGATCATAAGATCTCAAACGACGTTGTGCTAACGACGTCTCTGATCGTCTGACATCTCACAAATTTTATCTTTTTTTCCATCCTCATTTTATCTTCATCATTTTTTTCCGTATTTTTCACTCTACTCTTATCTTGATTATTTATTCTTCATATCTGATTTGATCATTATTGAAATGACGACAGTCCGTCTAATTTTTTCATACCCTATAATGATTGGTGTTTTTCTTTTTTTTTTTGCAATTGCCAAAACTTTTTTTCCGTTAACATTTCCTACGATATTTTTCTCAATTTCATCATCCAAATATTTTATTGCAACCCTTTTTTATCGAATTTCATTTGTACTTATTGATACAGTCAGACATTTCCGATGAATCAAATGATAAATTCCATGAACAGGGAACAAAAAAATAGAAAAATAATAAATCTTCAAAAGATTTGCGGAACTTCTTGATAAACTGGATGAAGTAAGTAAAAATAATAGTGATTTCTTCACAGGGTTCAATACTCACAACTTTATCCCATTATTCATTCATTTTCCCTCTTTATTTTCCACGAGACAATTCCATACTGTTCGTATACTCTCAGTCTCTGATCTTATGAAAATAGTTTCATACAAGTATACATTTATATAAAAGAAAAGTAAAGAATGAGCCAATCTCTCGTATGATTGAACATTTCGATTTTCCAAGGAGACATTATCTATGTATTGTACGCTCTGCATTTCGATTACGTGTACACATACAATGCATCGAGGCGTATAAGAAAGTAAAGGAGAACAGTATATAATAAGTATAACGTGGACGGAAGAGAAAAGAAAGGACAAAAAATGACGAAAAAAAGATCTAAAAAATATGACAAAGAATAAATCGAAAAATAATCGATTTTTTTTTTCCATTTCAACCCTGTGGAACGTCGCATTGAGACACTCTCGTCCCGAACTACCCCTGGCCATCCCTTATCACTTCCCCATCCAAATTCTTTCTCCCTCAGCCAGCACTGCGTTTGCGAATTTAAATGCTCTCCATTTCATCTCTATATAATCATGGAAGTGTGAAATTAACCAGCCAGAGTTCGGCACCCAACCGCGAATCCAGTACGAATCAGCGACAGCCGTGCGTGATTGACCTTATGGACCGCATCCTTTGCGCGTTGGTGTTGATAAAAAATTCCACATTCGCTGAATAAAAACTGAATCGAAACGAAATTCAAAGATGGATAAATCAATAAAATAAAACACAAATTTTTAAACAATATATTTTGATGTGAATATTTTTCGGTGAGATTATTTTTTTTCTAATAAAATTGATGTTTGTTTTGATAAGGAGAATATTTATGTATGACTTCAATTAATTTAATTCCAGAAATATAATTTTTTCAATATTAAATTTTCTGTTGTAAAAAATAATATCCGGATGATACTTTTCACTCAATTGTTCGTTTTATATCGTGGATAATTTTTGTTCTGACTGTACTTACAGCCGCGATTCTTTCTGCACGAATAGAAGAGTTTATTGATTGATTGGATTTCGAAAAAACCAATTTTAACATTTAATCGTTCGTTTGCGCAGATTAAAAGCGATCACTCAACTAAATGTTCATTGATGGCTATTAAATATTATTGACAAGTAATTTTGGATTATTGTGAGAAAAGAAAAGATTTTTCGTTCAATAAATGTTCATCAGTAGTTACTGAAACGCCAATTATTAATTATCAACAAACATTAACCAAATCTATTATTAAATGCATAATTCATATTAAACAAATTCACCATAGGATAATATAATTTTCCTCATTTTATTGCGATTTGAATCGTTCGTGAACTCACATCTTCATGAATATGTAAAGTGCATTTGTCATAGCGTTAAAGTGACTGGAGAAAGGATAAAAAGAAGAAGAAAAAAAAAGGTTAAAAAGAAGAAGAAGGAAGAAAAAAAAAACCCAACCACCATAAACTGCCGTTCAATTGATATGTCGGTAAGTGAAATATCTACATAACTCGGTTATCAAATAAATTACTGAGAATGATGTCTATTTTGAACTGAATTTAAATGAAGAAATAAACTTGCATTAATTGCACCAATATCTGCACAATCTATCAATTCAATTAGACAACGTGGAATGCAATAATAATTAAAGAAAAAAACGAGAGAAGCAAAAGAATAAAAATCAATAAAACTTTACATTTTGAGTACAGCGTTAATACATCATCAGTCCAGTGTTGGGGTCGGTTATTGTGATTAGTATGGGGGAAAACTTGGCCATGGTAACGGGAGGAACTGAAAGTAACTGTAAAATAAGCAAAATTTTGGAATGATGAGTGAAAAAGCGAACGCGCAGAGTATTGTAATTATGCTAACAGCGTCGGTGTAAGGATTCCCTCTTCTCTGTGATGTGGTCTGATGTTGGGGTATACCATCAGTATACATTTCTACCTTCGTCTCCCTTTTAACTCATCCCTTCGCAGCTCACTTGCACCATATCAACTTTATCCTCCCCTTGCATGGCGCACTCTCGTCCGAGAGTTGATATAGCTGATCAAACCGACATTTCACGTTTCTCGCTCGTTCTTTCTTCCCTTTTATTTTTTTCTTTCTTTTTCTTCTTTTATTTTTTTTTCCACTTATTAATATTATCCGAGGGACTTGCAAGACCGTTCTCAATGCTACTTCGTCTAGTTCAACGTTTTGCTGAATATATAGATATTACTTGTGGAATCTCTTTTCTCCATTACTTACCTCCAGTGTGCGGCCAGGACAAACTTTACTCGACGAGTTGGAATGTAGATGGAATAGAAAAAAAAAAAGAAAAATGTATAGAACAGAAAAAAAAAAGGAAAGAAATGGAAATGAGAGTAAGACGTTGAGAGAAAGGAAGTAGAAAAGCGTGGAGAAGTCGAACGAAGAAAGTTTGACATTTGGAGAGAGTATACAGAAGGATTGAAGAGCATTCACTCACTCATTCGCATTTCGACTTGAGATATTTCTATGTATATATTTCCGTGTGCGCAAAAACCTTATACGAACAACTCCCTATCTGTTTCATTTTGTGTAAGTGAATGAGAACAACTGCGATGATGAAGAGTGGTGAGTAAATTAATTAAGAAATTAATGGTAATTCATTTCTGTCGACTGAATTGAATCACTTTGGTTGAATACAACTTGGAATTATACAGTGTTTGATAAGTTAATTGATTTCTCGTTAATAGTCAATTTTTTCAGGAATTATTTTCGGGTTAGTGAATTTTCAATTAGAAGATTCTATTACGTTGCGTATGGCAGCAGTTTGGCTGTTCTACTTAAGTAATCTCAATATTTTCAATGATGTAGATTTTTAGCTTACAGAAATAATAAATGGAAATTTATCAATTGACAATTACCTCGATTATTTTTAACAATCGATAATGGTAAATTAAACACACCCTTGGAATTCACCTGAATTTAAAATTGCTCATAGCAGCAAAAGTCTCTGCCCAGCGTATACAAAAATATTGTTTTGTAAAAATAATTTTTATATTATTCAATTTTCCTTTCCGTAATTTTTGTATTTGTCATTACATCACACTCATTCCTTCGTTTATACTTTATTGTGATCAACGATCCTTAACGACGTTATGTCATTCATATATACATGTGTAGAGGTATTAATATATCTATACCCTACATCCATTACACATGATAGACTGCCGTTTGAGAAACGGAAGGGCGCCAAGCTGATTCAGCGACAAGTTTCAGCCAGGCGGAGCGTTCTACTCTCAGCTTGTATATACTACGTCGACTGTGCGTTATATATTATATGTCATATATGGATGTCTATTGCACCCTTTTTCTTCAGCTGGTGTAAGGGTGGTTATGCGTGTGTTTGTGTCAGTGACGATTTAATAGTGTGCAGTAGGACATCACCGTTCACTTAAAAGGGGTAAATGGTTTGGAATTCTTAGAGCTCTGATTTTTCTTTTTCCTGTTTGGATTATCAGTAGAATCATAAATTAATATGATTGCAAAATTTTAGCTTGACATTCTAAAGATTTTGAATTATTTCCGAATGTTTATAAATAGCCAATTGCCCAGAAAAGGATTTGAACAACTCAGCAATTGAAATGAAGAATAATAAATAACATGAAAAAATGAGAATGCAAAAATCATTCGTTCAAATTTACTCGATGGTTTACAATTAATTCGATTACCGTTTCAGCTCTAATATTTACGATAATTTTTATTCTTTTTCTGTTACAATACTGCACGAGTTAGGTAACGAGATGAAAAAAAAAAAAACAAAAAACAAAAAACAAAAAACAAAAAACAAAATGAATGAAATTGGTAGAGTGTTGGGAGCAGTGACGGAGTTGCGTTTGTCGCTTGTAACGAAGTAGATTAGTCAGACTGACGGAGGGCTGTAATTCCCTAGGCAAATGACGTCAATCGTGCAACGAACACACATTGCGACACCATCATTCAAGCTCAACCTGCTTCGACCGACGGTTACTTTTATTTTCCTATTTTTTTGTTCGACCCCCCCTCATCCTATTTTACATCGGCAATTCTTTGTCGTTTATTTCGATTTTTTCCAACTTTTTTTGCCATCATTTCGCGAGCATAATCATCAATGTGTGTTTTTCTGTCTAAGTAAACAAAATCAAAAGAAAATAAAAACTAAAAGAGAGGATTATTTATGTGTGCCATAGCGAGAAAAATAGCGACACGTTTGGTAGCTGAACGGAAAAATAAAACAGCCGTGAAAGGAAAGAAACAAAAATCGATGTGGAAAAAAGTGAAAAAAAAAAAAAAGAAAAGACACAAAAAAAAACGGTGGAAATGCGAGAACGAAGCAATACGAGATTGTAATGGACTATATACATTAAGGTCGGTGTAGTCTGATCCTTTGGACTACCCCCGCACCCTTATCACTGCCGTTGGCCGAATAGTGCGAGTGGTCGGAAATGATTACTCGTGATTTAAGAGGCTCTCGGACGGTCCCGCTCTTCCTCGGATGCATTTAACCTACTCGGGACACACAAGACTAGCTGCTCTGTTTTATCTACCGAGCGCAGAAGCCACTCAGAGCTTAGACACAACTATCTCATTCAACCTCACATTCTTTATAAATCTCGGAATTTTCTTCTATTTTCAATCTAATTTTGGCACACATTTAATTCTAATTTATTTCCATATTCTAGAGAAATTCAGAACTATTTTAGAGGTGAATTCATTTGTTGCGTGATCACTATCATAAAGTTTTCCTTATAATTTCCAAATGAAGCGACGTCTTTTGTTGATTAATCTTTGAAATTCTACAGAGATGAGTTTCAATTGATCTAACTGATCTGCGTGGAGCAAAATTAACTGACCGATTCATTGCCATTAACTGCAATTGCGTCTTTGCAGACCAATGTGACCAGGTAATGTTCTACATGTACATGCAACATATCTATACAAGTTGATTGTCGGTAGCTCTTGAGCTAAGTACTAAGCACATAGACACGTTGACAATCTGATAGAGAGCTCGGTAAGCCACGCAACTTCTTCCTGATGGTTGATTTGCGAATATTGTATTAGTGGTGAAGCCGAAAGCTCTATGTTGAAGAGGTATCAAGTGACCATTGGATAATGCGGATGTTAGATCGAGGCACAGTGAGAAACACATCATTAAAGTCAACTCAACCAACGTATATTCAATGGCTCTTTGCATCATGTGTTTACCAGATACACACAGAGGGCAAAGAGAAAATTGTGAAAATCGCTGATATAAATAACTCTCCAAAAGTTGATAGACTTCAGTCAAAAAGAGAAATTTCAATGAATTGTTAATGCATCAATAAAATATTTCCACCTTTTTCTCAAGCCATTCTACAAGTTGGATTATGACTTATAAAAATTTTTTTGATACTCTAGTAATTGTTAAAGTTGAAATAATTCAGGAAATTAAATTTTAGGTAGAACGGATGAACTGAAATAGTTCAAGTCAAAATATATTAGGAAACTTTACACCACCTTTCAACATCTAAATCATTTTCTACATAAATGCCCAATCGAATTCTGATAATTCGTTTGTCAATCAATCGATTATCGCCAATTTCCATTCTACAGATGATGGATCCAACAGTAACACGGTGATACGATAGATTCAACCACACAATACACACATTCGTCGGTGCAGAACAGAAACAAGGGAATAGCATTATCCGTGCAGAGAGTAGTGAGAGGAGGAGCGGAAACGCCATGGGATTTCCAACTCAACCAAGAACACAATCATCCCTTCGATTCCACAACCATTCTGCCTTCCTACCCATGTCCTTGTCTTCTGTGATCTGACATCAACTAGTGTAGTGTACTCGACTATTCGTATAATGAGTAGTCCGACGATTGCTTTGACACCACTACTACATGCGAATTTCCATCGACTTTGGTAAATCAGTAATATTGATGAAGGAACAAGAGGAAGGAAAGTTCTATAAATTCAGGAACTCATCAGGAGATAAATTTTGGGACGCAGTGAAAGTTACTTTCATCTGGCTCCATTTTATGAAATAAGAATTTATTCTTTTCTGGACAAACTTGAGTCAATAATTCAAAATATTTGTTAGGTTGGTTATATTAATAGAGGACACTTTTGGATATGATTTGTAACTATTCGATATCGTGGAAATTTATTGAATTTTAATGAATAATTATTTCAATTTCGGCTCGGGAAAATTGTTTGTACAAATCTAATAAGTTAATAGAAATTATTAAAACTATTACTCAAGTTAGTATTGATTGCATTAACTAAATGCTTGTCAATAAATATTAATGACATTTGATATGAATTTGTTGTGAAAATGTGGAACAGACGAAGACTTATCGTCGAACGAGGATTTTGTATTCGTTAAAGAACTTACTTATTTTCCTCAATCAGTCAGCGTAAATTATAGTGAGTTGTTATGATTACATATTTTTTTTATGAAATTGATGAAGAGCATTGTGTTGCTCTGCTGAAATATGAGAGTTGATTTTGTTACACGAACTTTAACTCAATTATTTCATTCTCCAATAACATAACAATTTCGAAACAAACATTTTTATACCGATGGAGTATTCATCAAGCTATCAATGCCTCTGGCGATTTCGAATTGTATATAAAAATTACTCTCTATCAATTACAACGCTGTGTGAATAGAAAAAAATCTCATAGGAAATATTCGAATGAAAAACAATTCTGAAATTCGTTTGTTTTTTCAACCTAACTCTGAACCAGGTCCAGTTTATGTCTACCATTTGATAATGAATATCTCAATCCAATCGGAACAGAAACACGTCACCCAATTAATATTTCTCCTCTGAATGCACAATAACATAGAACAAAAAAATGGAATAAATGAATGAAAATTTGTTCCCCACATAAAATAATAGAGATGAATGAATGAATTGTTGGAGAACTACCTCATTATTTGTTTGAGTGCATATTGTGCGATAGAAAATACTGTTCCATTCAAATTTTTTCCACGACATGACTGAGATTGTAATAATAACTCTGACACCCCTGAAAATTTGATACATAATAATAATCTCATAGCTAAAACCCGAGCAACTTTACAGATAACAGTTGAGATTGAATTTTTGTAATTGACAGTTGTTGGGTTCATCAACTTACATCGCAAATGCATTATTAAATAATATCTTTGCATGGTGCGTTCTATTATTCGTGTGATATTATAAGAAAGTACATGAGTGGTTGATGATTGTACCAATTCTTTGCTATTGTGAAGTTGAGAGCAATTTCACAATCACATCTGAGCCCAATATTCCTGCGACACCGTCAGAGTATATAGAAATAGACTACTGTCTTACCATCACGTTCCGTTTTCACTTATACTACAACTGCGCAGTAGAGTTCATCGACCAATTCAAAGTCTCATTTCTTCTATACTCAACAGATCATCTTCACTTCTAATGGTGAACAGCAAGTGAGGATTTTTCGTACTTTGATCTGTGATCTGACTTAAACTGTATCAAAACATTTCTAAATAAATAGTCATTCAATACTACGAATGATCAATGACAAAGAAATGTTGAAATGATATAAATCAACTGAAGACGTTTAGTAATACGGAAATTATTGACAAAAATGTTTTATTTATGAATGATATGATCATAGCAGAACTATAACATGTTCATAATCCAATAAGAATAAGATCGTCCACAATTATTAGACTTATATTCGAGTTTCATCCGAGTTCTATAATATAAATATCGAATTTCAACATTCACATTTGAACCCTAAGGACTCACAAAGTTCAATATAAAAGTTCACGATTGAAATCGCATTGAAAGAAAAATGTATCCTTGAACAGATCAACTCTATCGTACTTCTCAAAAGTTCAATTGTTAAATTTAATGCTGGAAATATTTATAGTATCCAAAGCATTGTTTTTACAATAGCATTATACATTCGTTATCATTATCTACAAATATTCCCTCACACTGCTGTTAATTGTCACTCTGTTTCCTTTATCATGACTTTGATCATCATTTAAATGTAATTGATGTGTTAGTCATTATCAGTTCGCTGCATACAATCAATTAATTCTTGGGACATTGAGATAAGGGGAATATTCGATTAGTGGCTGAAATAATACAATGACACCATCATGTTTCACAATACTAAGATTTGTATACCAATAATCGAATGCAGATATGCTCGATGCCACATTCAACTGATGATTAGATATTATTTATCAATGACAATGTGGTCATATATCAAATCAAACAATTTATTTTTACCTTTTGTAATTAAATTTGGAGATAGATAATAAAGTTGGAAATGTCTTCAAAATATTTGTGGACAGTGCGACTGTTGCTATCGTTTTTTTTTCTCATTCTCACTTACTGGACGGAATATAAGTGAGTGAAGGAAATATTGACATGGAAACAAATGATGAATTCTCTTTATTCGAAGTGTCAATATAGACATATCAACGAAAAGGATAAATTCGATACTCAAAATTCTGATATTGTGATTGAGATTTCTTACCATGAACTTGTAAATTTATCACATAAACCTGGAAGCAAATATTCACTTACTGATCAAAAAAAATCTTACAACAAATTCGTCTGCATTATTATCAGAAAGGAGAAAATATATTAATAACCTTTTTTCAAATTTTCATCTTTATTGATTTCATTAATTGAAATATGATGAATTAATTTTATCAATTGTTACGTAGTTCATAATTGAGACAGAATATTGAGGATCAATAACTACAATCAACATCTTGCTAGATGGATCCAACCAGATAATTAAATAACAAAGTATTGTAATAATCAGATGTAAACTGTCATTCGTCATAGAGTTGAAGTGCATTCCAACCCAATAAAATGTCATGGAAATAGTAGGAAGAAAAATACTACAATTTTTTATTATTGACAAAATTTATTGGAAATGTTTCACTGGATTACTGATGCAGACAGACATTTTATCGTCCCCTTCGAAAACCAGGAATGATCCAGTGTACATGTCAAAGTTCAAATATTGGATCACAAATAAATCTTGAAGTGTTCTTATCATATCGAACATATTCAAAAATAGAAAATTTCATATGAAACTGTCGAGATTCTATAGTGGATAAAATTTTATCTGCTTAATACAATTTCATTCAAAGTTGTTCAATAAATTAGTAGTAAAAATTATCTTTAATGTCGTAAATTTTGTCAATATAAGTTTTCTGATAGTATGACGTTTTGGTGAAGAAGATTATCATGAATGAAGGGTCGATCAGATTTCCGATTCCATTTGGTTGATTGGGATTCCATTTTTGTTAAAAACTTTTAATCATACTTGGAATTATCATTACAAATCACAAGTAATGACAAATATAAATTGTTCAAATTTACTGTTTCATCAATGATTATAATAGCCAACATTCTGAAAAATATATCTGCAAATTTTTTCCCTTTATTTGAATTCAGTAGCAGGAAGAAAGATATTTTGTTTTTTTTTTTATGTTTTCACCCTCATGTTGAATTCATATCTAGAAAGTTTTCAAGCACTTGAGGATAGATCATTAATCAGTTTTATTTACTGAAATGAGTTACGATAATAATGCAATAGCGTTGCCACCCGATGAAACACACAACCACCACATATATATATTCATCCACATTATTCCAAGAGCCCCATGCAACGGGAAGCAATGAAAAATTAATTCACCAAGGGTTGCCATAATAGATATCATCGTGCGCGGAAAATGACGCATCTTCAAAAAATATTTGTAACAATATCAATTCATGAGGGAGCATTGTTCCCCTTCGCTAAAACTTTTTATCTCCCATCTTCTCCCTTCAATATCATTCCAACTTTTGTTTCATTGCAAATTTTCTCATTTTAATAACTTCGTATAGCTGACATGAAGGAATTTGCTATTTTTCTATGTATTTATACGTTTTCAGATCAATACACGAAAAAATGTTACATTGCACGTCGAACATCTCTGGATTTATTTACCGAAAACTAAACAGTCTCCATTTTATAATATTCTGATGCATTTAAGGAAGGTCAGTTTTGTGTTGGTAAAGGAATATTAGTCCGCGTGGATTTAAGATTGAAACCTTTTTAATCACCTTCAATTAGAGAGTGGTTAACTTGAATTCAACGGATGGGGAATTCAATGTGAGGAAACGCAGTCCCTTATAATACCTTCAATGTTTCTTGGTGTGATGCCAATCAAGGAAAACGAATCAATAGGAAATACAGATGTTCTGGTATTTGGCTACACAATTTTGGTTTGTCATCGTTAGATACTTGATCATAAGTCCCACTTTTGGAATTAATAAATATTTTAGTCAATCATTGATAATCAATTAAAAACAATCAGTGATTCATTAATGTCTAATCAATATTTATCAGACAAAAAGTCTTCATCCATTTTCAATCTTGATAATAAATTTATACAAATATACTGATAATATAATATGAATTTCCGAACAATTCAGCGGAAGAAAATACATCGTGAAGCAAATCCATATCGTTCGACAGTCCAAACAGATATTTCGTATCTTATTATCACATACGTGAATGCAAAATGGATGAAAACACCATCACACAATTGCAGTACTAATTGATGCATATTCTAATGCCCGTAAATCGGATGGATGATATGCGGAGTGAACAAACACAGGGTGGCGATGGAAAGATGCAAGGGATGTAAAAGCTTTTGGTTTATCCACCCGAAGATCTGAGGAATAGTTGAGAGTTGACGAGGTTTAATATAGAAAGGGCTTTCACCTCTCCTTGTCTGCTCACAAAATTCTCAACAGCCGAACGTGAATTCGCCTGAATGATGAAATGTAATATGGATTAGGTTAAAGAGCTCTTTCCATGTATATATATATATGTATTATATAGGAACGCCATTATGTCGAAATTCTCTTACGCATGAATTCTTAAAGTAGAGCACAACTTAAAGTTTTTTTCCCAAAAATATTGCGTCGAACTTTTTCGTCTCATTCCTTTTATCTTATTCGTATATTCGCATATGGAATGTTGCACGTGAAATTTTATATAGAAAAAAAAGAAGATACAAGGAAAAAAGATGGTGAAAGTTTTGGCCGATTTAAGGCAAGAAAAATGATCTCATTTGTAATGATGCGAGCGGATCATCGGCTTTGGTTGGGTTAACATTGAATATGTATATTTGGTTTAGCCAACAGCGGCACTTGAGGACCATCTACAGAAAAGTAGACTTTTTCAAGTTGGCACATGAACGAATAAATGACTCCATTTTGCATTGATTATCAATTCAAATTCGTGAACTATTGCCAATGGGTCATTCCATCAAATACTCCAAAGAGTTTTTGCTCTATATTTTCGCTTTATTTTCAAACTCGCTTCAGTAATAATTTGTTTGATCGAATTTGTTTGGCATACAATCACAAGTTCATGAGATCGATATTATCACTGACGAATAATTAATAATATAAATAATTTACTCAGAGCAATTTTTATAATCAAAAATTCACATAGCACAAAAGTATCAAAAGATATTTTTCTCTTGTAGCAGTTTCTCTCAACAACTCAACATCCACGCAAAAGCGGACGATAATATTTACCTGGCATTATAAACACTCATCCACCACATGAAACAACATGATATTTTACTTTTCCATTCTAGTATGAATTGACATAATAATGCAAACATTTGATCGCATAGTCACCGCATCTGTTATACATCAATGACGATTCGTTGCATCATCAACACAGAAACACAATGTCGGCTTTATAAGTACATAATATGTATTCATGCATATATGAATACATATTATGCACACAATAAACAGTTAGTGAATTGATAATGACAATGACATTGTTTGGAAAGCATTCTATGATCAATTTCGCAGCTGGTGTCATACAGATGTGTCCAACAAACTTTTTATTCTGCCTCAATGTCATGCGGAAGTGAACAGCAATAACTGTTGGAATGTTCATATATAAATAAGGTCGATGGTACTGAATGAGAAGTGCACAGTTCGATCTAGTTGTGTAACGATGCAACGCCGATCGCTGATATGTCTTTTGAATGTTGTGGCAGTTGTGACTGCCGCTGGGGTTTTTGGCGATGTAGACATTGAACCCAATGCTGTGAGTATCTTTACGTCATTTATTCATTCAATGGTCATGCTCAATCCTGCATTTTGGGATTGATGGTTGGAATATCACACAAACTTTCACGTTAGTTAACTGCAATCCACAGTAAACCAACAAATTGTCATTCATTTGAGATAAACAAATGTTTTTTTTTCTTTCATCGAAAAAAGTCATTAAATTTCTCGATGTTATTAATTGTCTTTCTTTACTCCACATGATAATCATGTTGAAAGGCTGCAGCACGGGCTGGTATAATTTTCCCAAGAATACCTGGACTAAACAGTCCATTATTTGGTGTGAGTCTTTTCCCGTCAAGAGACGGTCCAGGTGGTCCAGGTGGTCCAAGAGGCCCTGGAGGTCCAGGTGGTCCTTTTGGAGGTCCCAGAGGTCCGTTCGGGCTGGGTGGTCCATTCCGTCCGCCTCCACCACCTCCTGGATTCCCTCAACCAGGTGATTTACCACAACTACCCAACATCACCAGTCTCATTCCAGAATTACCAAGTGGTGAAAACGCCAGTAGCATATATCTTCCGGCAATTCGTGGACCACCACCTTTATCATCATTACCTAGAATTCCGGGATTGTCTGATGCCATTCAAGATGCGCGTAACCATCTTCAAACAGCTTTAGGCGGTACGAACAACTTCGTTGATGGAATCCAAACCGCATTGGAACAAGCTTTTCAGAGTAATGACACAACTGGAGCTGTGCGCACACTCGTCAATACAATCCTAGATGCTTATCTTGTTGTTGCGGAAAATTGCCCGATGATTGTTATTGGTGCTCGCGTGCTGCGAGAAGGCATCAGATTAGCAGGCGAGGTCGCGAGATCTGCACGTAATGTGATACTCGGACCTTCAGCATAATTTATAATGACAAATGTGTATGAATATCAAAGTTGGAATGATTTATGTAAACTATCAACTGATGCATAATATTATATTTATCAATGCAGATGAAAACAATGATTGGTTGATTTCATGATTAACCCTTTGCACTAAACACACAAGCAACGCGACCTGTTTCTTATCAATTTATTTTTCATTTTCGTTTTCTTCGCTATATCCAATGCTATTCATTTGCTTATTTTGTACGTTCAAATCTTGGGATCATTAATGAGCACTGAGAAATTTCAGCAAGTTCAGAAATGGTGTTTCTATAATTATCAAAATGAATAATTGGGCTTTAACATTTGATTGCGTAGTACTGAAACAGCTACTTCAATAAGATTCAAATAATTCCAATGCCCAATTTATTCATTCAAATACCCATTAATTCCTTTGCTAATTCCATAATAATCGGATAAGACTTTGAGTGCAGATGGTGAGAATTCTCACGATGGGAATCACAATAGAAAATCGTGGTAAAGCTATTGGAAATATGTTGGTACGCCAAGTCCTATTGAATGTGCCATCGACAATCTGTCCCAGCCTCGTAAAATTATTATCGGCTGTGCATAAAACATGAGGATACTTGATCAGATGGTAGATGTTGCTGCTGAGAATCGTTGTGGCGATGCACAGTGGTGGAATATACTTGGTGAGCAATAGAATACGATGCGACCAAAAAGGGAGACGCATTGCAAATATATGTTTACATATATATTTTATTTATATCCTACGATCTCAGGCGTTCTGACATCATACACAGAATGAAAATGCATATATTCGTATGGGTTTATAGTGTTGTCGTCGCCGTCGTTCTCATTCTCGTCGTTGTTGTCGCCGTTGTCATCGTCGTCGCCGTCGTTGCCGCGGGAAAAGGTCCTTGAATAATCTCGTATGCGTGATATTTCCACATGCGTGACGTCTCTTGCTTCCGCACGCTCTCATATACATAAATTTTGTTTATGTATGGAAAGTACCTGTCACTTGGTTCGTTCTTCTTGCGCATACCACGAGAAATATCTGTGCCAAAATTGTGGTTTCATTCTTTCTTATTTTTTTTTCTTTCATGTCTTATTTTTATTTATCAAAATGTAGTGATGAGAAAAGAATATGATTTAGCTGAAGATTAACGTCGACTTTACGGAGATTTTGACACTTAAAATTTCATGAGGAATAACAAAAATTTTCACCCTTGCTGAAAAAATCATGGTCAAAAGAGACATAAAAACGAAATAAAGACGCCTGAAATGTAATTGGTATTTAAAAAATGGATAAAAAATAAATCGATCAAATTAATGGAACATTCATACTGTTTGAAATTGTTACTTGAAAAAAGAAAAAAAACGTACTAAATATTATTTACACAGAGGTATTTTAAGGATGAGAATGAAGTGACAGATTAAGAATTAACGACCAATTTCATCAATTTTCGTTATTTACTTTATAATGTCATATCGTCTGATACTATTTCAATTTTCCAATATTTCAACACACGTTAATAGGCTGGAAAACGCCTTCTTCTAATCTATACCATTAGTTCACATTGAACGTTGTCAGACGCAACAATTTAACAAGTGGTAGCTCATGAAACGAACTGCAATTCCTTTAGTAGCATCTGAACCTTCCAGTTTACTTCTTCATTCAATAATAAAAAATTTTGTTCAACAGTAGTCATTATGTACATGAATATAATTGCTTTTCCGTTTATTTTCGCACATGTGGCAGTCTCTGGATACATGATCAGAAACCCGGAAAACGAAATTAATATCAATGAGGTAAAAAATTAATTTATATCAAATATCGTTAAAACGTAGATTCATCACTTCAAATTGGATAATTCTACTGAATTCAAATGACGATCAAGTCCAAGTATTGTTATCTATTGGATCTTCATTTTTTATTATTTCACAACATCATCATGGTCTTTTATATCATTACTGTGTGATAATAATAGTTCATTTATTTTCAGCTAGTCCGTGGAATGAATATTTTATTTTACAATTAAAAATCATTTATTATTTCAAAAATCTAACACCATCATAACTATGAAATTAATTAATAGACTCGATATGATTTTGGATGACAGTTTCAAGGTAGATGGTACGTTGTGGCCTTCACATCAAATGGCCATGAAATGTCAAATGTCATCAGGTGCTATTGGTTGAACGTTACAATGTTGGATCCCTCCGCACAACGTTATAAACAAGATACTAAATTGTTCGTCAATGGAGAGCCGAAGAATTATGTGGGATATGGAAAAATCATTAATTCAGACCTTCGTCTTTTTATTACATCCGGCGGTATGTGAAGAACAAAATTGAGAATTGATATGTTTCTGATTTAGTGTCAACGATTTACATAAACATATCAATCATTTTTTTTATTCAATTAATGTAAATACTTTCAAATGCAAATTTGGAAATATTTCAATTTCACACTTTCTGTTCCAGAGACAGTTGTTGGTTCCGTTATAAAATACAATTACGGAGATGAAATGGTTTTTCATGATGGGATTGATCCAAGCTTCTATATGTTGTTATCTCGTTGGCCTGCGGCATCAGCAGACATAAGAACCGAATTAAAACGAATAGCGCGGAGTTACGGTTCAATTGCTGTTTACGTTGATCATAGTAAATGTTCTTACGTTTGAATCTCAATGTTGAAATTTGATTTCCGATTATTTTGGGTTTTACGATTATCGGAGAATCCGTAAAATTTTCAACTTTTATGTATCAATATCTAGTATTGGTCTGCATAATCATTAACAATAAACAGATATTATGTATTCAATGCTTTATCTGAATTTAATACTTCATCCAAGTTGGAGATGTCCACTATTCATGACACGTCAGGAACATTCGCACACTGCCATACCAACCATCACATTAGAGACTCATCTCTAATCAAATGTCGTGTAGGGATTTATGTCAATCACACCCTATGCGTTGACATGGTCTTGAGGAAATTGTACGCTACATTTGCTTCTTAGTCATGTGGAACATTCCGGTGTTTTGTGCAATGATGTGCCATTCCCCACCATGTTCATAAAATTCTGTTCCGTAAGTCATCACGACCTCGTGATTGCGATCTATAATTGAGTAAATTATTATGATTATTGTAAACATGAAGTATTGTAATATGTAACGATTGAATAATATTTAGGAACGCCAAGAAATGCGCTGAAAATTTATTTGATATCGATGGCGTTTCAATTTGATCATTAAACAATTACATTGGTCTCGTCTGGCACCACATCAAGAATTCACCTATTGCGAATTAATTGCGAAGGAAGAGATGTCACAAAATGAGCTATGAATAAATAAGGAATAAAAAAAAATCCGAGGAAGAAACATGATAGGAAGTTAGAACTCTTCCATTTCAAATTGATGTTGTCATTGATTTTATCCATCAAACTATTTTCACCATCACAGTGAGCGAATTTAACTATTGAATACTTGTTTGAACATGAAACATTTGATTGATCCAACATTTCCATGCACAATTTTTCAGTAGATTCTCAATTAGTTTTATTTGCAATTTGACTTCAATGAGAATTATCATTCAAAAGTTTTTTTCCTCAACATCAAGCAGGGGACTTTTTCCCGTATTGCGAAACCTGCAGTTTGTTGTCACGATATCATTTTTGCTTTGAATGTCAATACGAATTTGGAATTAGTTGAAAATGCTAATGATTTGAAACTGCGTATGGACATTTCCACGCACAATATTCACCTCTAACGTATACTAATCTAATTTTATGCAATTAAATGGCCAATGTCGCACCGATAATGCTTGTAAATTAAACAAATTATACCACTACCTGACCTGTCGCAAATGTGTCCAGCAGCCCGTCGATTAACATGCCTATTACTTGGACACTAACGTGAACTAGCCATAGAATTTGCATTAGAACTTGTCCAACGCGTTGGTGTTCATGTTGTTACTCCACGCAACGTGAATTTAGGGAGCTCTCCCTCTTGCCACACGTTCGATATTCTCATCTGTGTCAAATCATCAATTTCAAATTGTGTCACTTAATTATCTACTATGGCTTTTTGGTAAAAGAAAAGAAATATTTTATCATCAAAAAATTTTGCTTTCTCCGTACCTCTCATCGCTATAGAAATTGTGTTTGAATATAAGTTTGGATCCAGCTGCACTTCTCATCAGCATTCCAAATCCAATCGAGACAGCAGCATCAAGTAATCTCGAATATTGTCGACGACTACAAAAAATGTTCGTTTGGTATATTTGCTTATTCAATATAGACAATACAAAAGTTAATTCAGGTATAAGTCACATACATCAGTTGATGAATTACCACATTCTTATCAGTGTTATCATGCATAAGTAGGATCGTAATCTACACTGACATGTTGGGGGACAATTCAATCAATGATCAACTTACAGAAGAATAAAACGGTTTTCAATTTCGATACATCAAACAATTTATTGATTAACAAATTCAAAATCAGGTCTCTAGGATTTTTATTCCCAAAAAGTTCCTTATAAACTTGTACTTGCTGACTTCATTTTCAGAAATAGATGTCATTGTTAATTTGCATGGCTACAAATTCAAAGTATTTCTCTACTTATAACTTGGATTCCAATTAATTCACATGGACTTTGTAAATTTCGATTGTAAGTTTCAATCGCATTGAAAAAAAGAGCCAGTGGAAAAATGTTTGGAGTGAAACGTACACCAGTTTACCTAAGGTTTTAAAGTGTTGCAGAGAAATGAGTATGGGGTGTGAAGGCAGTCACTTTGCTTTGGATGGTGAGAGATGGTGTCGCAAAGGCCGAACACCACCGAAATTTTGTACCCGATTGCGGTTGACTGAAGAGAAGCAGCTCCACCACCACCTTTATTTTCCCTC
This sequence comes from Meteorus cinctellus, assembly GCA_030523045.1. Classification (NCBI taxonomy): domain Eukaryota; kingdom Metazoa; phylum Arthropoda; class Insecta; order Hymenoptera; family Braconidae; genus Meteorus; species Meteorus cinctellus. The sequence goes on from JAPYZF010000140.1 coordinate 78,559, forward strand.
ATCCTTTCTACCATCCGTCGCACCCTCCAGCGACCACCCTATACAAGCTATGGACCATTCCAGGACTTTGAATCTGCTCATTGGTATCCCCCCGATTGTTGGTCGTCGCGCACAGTCCCACCAAACTACGATCTAACAAGCCAGCGACCACAGCTGGGTTGGGCTTGTAACGGGCTGTCACCTCTGCCCACTGTCGAACGCGCACACTCGCAAATATATCTCTGACACGTACACACAACACATAACAATGCGAAATAGTGAGTTGTTATTCTTTCGTAGGGTTGATGCAAATTTATCCTGCTCTCTGACACGACTCTTCTCTTTTTGATCTTTCCAACCCCATTTATTCATCTCAATATAATGAGTCAGTGTTTAAATACAGACTTTTGTTTCACGTGTGAGATTGGTAGTGGGAATGACTCATTGTGCATCATGAATATACTTGCAACATTTTCTACCTTCGCTTTTGTATTATTATCTAATTGTCATGTGTCAAGTGCAGGTGAGAGTTAGCGGAAAATCACAATGTTTATTTTTGCCTCTATAACGCGTCGCCCTTTTCATCGTGAAACAAGGTAAACTGTGAGACAGGTATGGGAGGTCTTTCAAATGCAATCTTTTGGTACAATGGTGCTAAGTACATTGTTAAAGGAAAGCTGAGTTTCTATTGAGTCAGATTTTACAGGGTCTCAGAGAGAAAAATAAGTTCTATGGAATATTGTCATTATATTCTGATGAACGAGAAAGACTAGTTTGTACTCTTCGTTATAAGAAATATATTTGACAAGACACCTCAGAGCAAATGCAAGCAATTTCGGGCATTTGATACAGTTTTTATGGAATTGAAATAGCGTAGATAACGATGGGGACTCGAGAGATTTCCTCGCTCAGTTTGAGTATGATGATAAAACCCAAAATTTATTTACAGAATTGAAGGAGAAATTTTTTTACTACTAACTCTCATTGCTCTCTGTCACATTTATCGATTGCATTTGAATGAGCAGTAATACTTCCACTCTTTGCATGAACATTGCAGGAAATTCTGATTTGCTTGGGGAGATGTCAATCATTCGCATAACTCTTCCATTGTTCCCACAAAATGAGACTATGTTTAAAATTGCAAAACATAGGTAAATTCAATGATTCAATGTTACGATAAACAGTTGACATGAAACGTGACGAACAGAATCGCGCGGTCACCTCAATACCCTCAAACCCAAGGGAGTCTGGAATCGAATTCCTCTTGCTGAACTGTATATGTTTATGGTGTTGTACAATGCTATGAATACCATTTCTGAAAGGGGAATCGCATGCGCTATTCCCATGAGATGATGGATTCAACTCGTCGTCGTGTCCATTAACTCTTGCAAAATATCAAGAATTAATGTTATATACAAAAATGGAATTACATGCTAATGAATATTCTGATAAAATTCGATTGAATGGATTCCAATTGATTAATGTTCGATAAAATACATTAAAATATCTAAGTAGGAGCACAAAAATCGATGCTATTGAATCATTCACTGAATATACACTTGGAGTCATTAGCCATACATATAGTAAAATTGTTATTCCGGATTGGATCAAATTCAATTTTATGAATGAAGAGTATGCCGAATTGCAACACCTTTTGCATTACTTTATTTATACAACTAGAAATGTAACTGTTGCAGTCAAAGAAATCACATTGCCATCTTCAAAACATTCACATGTCATTCAGACAATTTTAAATGATGGCAAGAATGTTGCAACCGAAATTCACCAGCATCGTTGATAAGAAATCGAAAATCCCATCTGGCATCCAATCAACTGCGCCCCAACAGCACATGTGTTCGAGAAATATATAACATGAGTGAGTAGTGAAAGGGCCAAAGGTAGAGAGTAGCAACTGAAGCAGTGGTGAAAATTTCTTGTATAGAACTGTTGGCGTCTCAATCATGCTGGTGGGTAACATCCTATGCAACCTCATCATCACAATCCTCTCCAAGCACTTCCCTTACCAATACGAACTCTATACAACATAATCGAAACTCGTGATCGACACCTCATGTCATTCTTCCGCACAATTTTTTTTCAGACTAATAGTTGGATCATCATCTTTGTTCAGCGTCTTCGTTTTTCATATATTTCTATACTTCTGCGTTTTATTTTTTCGGTGATGTTTCTATAATAAGTTTGATTCACTCCAAAATTAAAGAAAGTTCGTTTGAACCATCGATGAGTCGTTATTGTGCCTGCGTAATACTAATGAATCGTTTTTGCAACTTGGAATGTCATAATAATTTAAATCAATCCAAATAGATTTGACTAAAAGATTTTGATTCTGCAGTGCAGCAATTGAAAATGATTGTGAGAACCACTGCCCCCCATTCTATAAAAATGATTAAGGATTCATGAATTATGGACGCACCAGATAGTTCTACACAATGGGTTCGAGGCATTTGATTGGCTCATAGCCTGCTATAATGACGTCGGTATTGTCATGCAAATCTTGTGCGAAACTGGGTACTTACCATACTGTGAACACCACCACACCATTGGCATCCGCTTATCACTGTCCTTGGGCAAGCATATATTGTCGATTTACTACGCGCACTGTACTGAACCTGGACATCAACGACAAAGATCTCACATGAGTCTTCTGGTCGACTGCCACCACTATCTAACTTGGAAACCTCCGCCAATCTACAACTCCGATATCAACATATTATCATAGATTCATCGGTTTCTTTTTTAGGCTTTTCATAAATTTATCAAATATCATAGATTTGCCAATGATTTGGCAGATTTGAGGTAATTATGATGAGACAGGTCTCTGATTTTCTGAACATCTGAATATTGAATTAGACTAACAGTCACCGTCTCGAATCATTTGTTCCCAATTAATTCATAATGATCTTTTAAAATACCTTCCTCACGGAAATTACGCTCATACTGATGTATTTGACCCATCGGAGCTTTGATAATGCGATTGCGTTTTTCATTATTCTTGTCTTTGATGGAATAATATGACCAATTCAATAAAATGAAGAACTCCCTGTCAAATTTTTGCTAATTAACCGATTGGGTTTATTCAATCTGAACATCATTTTGATTTATAATGCGATTCCAGTTTTTCCGTATCGTGCTGATAACTCGCCCCCACTACTAATTATCTGTAGAGGAGTTTATTATTTCCCCATTGCACCAAGGTTTATGATTGGATACGCCACAGACTTGGTATTCCTTACAGTAAAAGTTGATACATCCGTCAACACACTCGTTATTGGAGCACTTGTGAATTCAAACACAATCATTGTCGCACTCTGAGAAATTGAAACAATCAGTTTAGAGAAAATCAGATAAACAACAATAGCGATTCATAAGGAAGGTTTCCCTTCAGACAACATGAAGTTGTCATTGTTGGTGAGTCAGTGCTTACCTCTTGTACAGATCCAAAGAGGACTGCCACTGTATCCATCTGGACACACCCACCTCGCATAATGGTTATTTACTTTACAAATGGCGTTTTCTACCAGACCCTGAGGAACATGGTTCTTACATGGATCGGAGCACAGGTTTCTCCAACATTCCTGGCTCTCTATACAATCGTTATGGCTCCTGCAAACTGTTGGATCGAAATCAATAATGTTGATGATTATTAGAAGGAAAAGTTCACGGTGACCAGACGAAATTGCAGTGAACTATCAATTCTTTAGCTTTCATTTCGTGTGAACGCATGTGAAGTATATTTCATGAAAGTTCTAGTTTTTTGTGACTTGAAATAAAACAAACCAAATTCACAGTATCGATTCCATCGATCATGACTAATCGTCGTCATTATCATGACTCAATCGATCAACTACAATGTCTTCGTTATATTCAAGTTATACTGTTTCGAGCCCCCTTTTTTTCTGGTGAAATTTGGATTTCAACTTTAGTCCTCTTTTGATTAATTTAAAATATTTTTGCTATTTTGCGGGAGAACATTAAACAAAACCACATTCCACTACAAAGATGAATTCTGCATTTTCGCATGTGGAAGTGAATATTGATTTATTGATTCAAGGGAAAAGGAAATATTTACCAACGTTTCATATATGACTTGACTTCTACTTTCCTTTCAGTATTTCCACCCTCACTCTCTGAATTTATATAAAAATAGTGGCATCAAAATCTAATTAGATCTACTTCCACGTGGAAATCAAGAGTTATAAGTGTGATTGATACAAACTCGACGCCAAAATATGCAACCAATATTAGAGACAGATTTATGTCATATTGCATAAAAGTTTGTTTGAATCTTCTAGTTACTCACTGTCCCATGGTACTTTTGCTTTCGGTTCTTCGTGATTGCATGCCTATAAACCAAGAGACACCATCCGTGAAGAGAATTGAACAAGAGAATATAATCATTTTCCATGATACTCACATCAGCTGTCCATGAGGATAAAAAGAGGACGAAAATTGTGGTCGCGATGATTACGATTTTCCTGTTGATTTTCATGTTCAAAGTTTTTCGTAACATGGAACGAAATTCAGATAGGATCCAAGTATTCAGTCAAAGTACGCACTCTTCTCTGATATTGTACTGGCAACGTGACTGCTTTTATAGTTTAGCGTCATTATACTGAATTCAGATGTCTAATATCTATGTTGGCTCACAGTGATTAGTGATATCTGAAAAGAACATTTGGTTCACTTAATAATGTTGAAATCACAGATAGACATGTGGAAAATTGATTCATGGGTAAAAAATACATATAAGTGGCAACGCTATTATCTTGTTTTCAAAAAACGGTGATTATTTTTTCCGATAAAGTCCCGAAACAAGTTGTTATTGATTCATTTTTAATTATACTGACATAAATTTGTCAATCAAAATTTTAATTCCGTAGAAAATTATTTCGGAGCAGTGCCAAGTCAGAATCACACGACATCATTTTGAGTTGTTCATTATTCTTTTATGTTAGAATACACTGAGCTTGATAATCATTTGTGACACGAGCCGAGGTGATTGTGTGGCGGAGGTGAAAAATGAATGGAATCTGAAGGACACGAGATGACTGCAAGAGTTATAAAAAATATATTTTCTTCTTAAATATTCCCACCACACTATTTTTCAACTTCTTCCTCTCGTCCAAATAATTCAAACTTTTCATAATCACCATCGAAAGTCATCCATTTTCAATACAATTTCTATTCCCTCATCGTAGTTCCTAAAAACTACTATACCCTCTGGAATAACGTTGCAATTGACAATTTCGTTGTTGAATATTTTCATTCTCTCATCTGGTATAATTATAATAAAATTATGCAGTTCAGTGGATCGAATTTCTCAACAGCGTTATGTACTAAATACATTTATATGCTTCTACGGTATTATGTGTGTATGTGCGCGGTATATAGAGGGTGCGTAGCGATGCGCGCTGTTGCGTATGCGAGGGTAGCATGCTTGTGGCCAGAGCGTATCACCAATAACAGGATCATAGGATTATAGCAGCAGATTATCGGATTTGATCAATTATTGTTTGTTTCGTATCTGCGTCAGCCCGGCATCCACAATATACATACACACATATAAGCCCATATGTACCCATATGATACACATATACATACATATATACATATAATATAAAATCTATGTAGTTATATGTCTGTATAGACTATCAGAAAGTCTATCAGCAACTCATAAATACATTTGGATTCCTAAAATTTCGTGATTTATTTTATCATTGATCGAAGTCATTGTATATAAAATATTTCTTTCTTGATATGAAGGTTCAATTATTTGTTGTGTTGATCTGATTCAGAGAATTTCAGTTTCATCTGTTGATTGCTACATGATGCATTCGAAATTAATCTAAGACTACTTACGATTGTGCGAGTGACTCGATCAAGTTTGGTTTCCAATAATTGTCACAAACATAAATAATAATGGAACAAAATTTTTACTTATCAATTATAAAATTATAACACTAATTGTGCTGATTCGACACGACATAGTACTTTGTTATTCCAATGACTGTAATTTTTTTGAATCCATAATTCATCTGAATAAATTAGTTGGTTTATCAAGTAGTTGAGCTTTTGAAATCAGTCGCTAATGTACGCAAAGTTCATTGTGAACACAGGTGAAAAATTCATTGAGAAATGAATGTGTTCTTTCAGTTAAATACGAAATGAATATCCCAAATAACTGGATGACCATGAAATTGAGGTTGAACTATCAAATCGATTCTCATGGGGTTTATTTTCTATAAATTTCCGGGTTTTCTTTCTCTCAAACTAATTTCGTTTTTCTTTTTTTTTTTTCAATTGAATACTAAAAAGATTGAGGGAAGCTTTTAGCAATTCTATAGGTTGGAATCATGAACAGAGACGGAAAGTGAAAGAGACAATGGCTTGAAATAATCGTTTGTGAAATCCGCAATGCAGAAAGGGAACTGAGGATCGTTTTGCTTTTCTGTCTGTACACTTCCTCTTACTCCCTTCGATCGCTCGACTATATTGTTATATGGCTATAGGCCGCTTATCTCGACACCATGGCATGCTAATCGACGAGGCTCGTTCACCTATACAATTGCACGATATGCGCCTATATGTGTGATCACATAGCTATACATCCCAATCGCACTGAATAATCCTGGGACAAATCGCTTGGCAGCATTAACTTCTGCCTCGTTTCCACCGCACCCTTTCCTCATGCCACCGATTCTACTGTGTAGTAATAGTTTATAATCATTACAACCACCACCACTCCTATCGTTACAATAATCTTTTTTTTTTGTTCATATTGATAGATTAATCATACTATAAAAATAATTGAATATTTATCCTACAAAGATTTATTTGTCAATTTTTATTTCTATAAACAGTTGATGTTCGGAAGATTAAATACTTCTGATAATGCTCATCAAGACATTGATGAATGAATTTATGTTGACTGAATATAATTTTCAAATTGATAACTCATACAAAAATTATGATCAAAACTTGACAGTGAAAATAATGAGGTGATGTTATTTAATGGGTATTATTAAACTGAATGTACAATGTTGGTTATCAGTGATCATAGTCTGTATTTCTTTCCTTATTCATGAAATTTTTATTTTTACCTGGATGATCCAGTCAATCATTTATTCTTTTGTTTATTACAATCATTTAGTCAATCATTTATTTATTAATAAGATATGAGAATGTAAACATTCATTGGGATCAAACATAATTAGAACTTTCTTTTCTTCACAATAATTAAGAGTTAATTGTCATGTTTAGTACGGTATAGACTTCACACCTATTTCAGCAATTATTGATCCATTAAAGAATAAAAGAATAAACGAAAGAAAAAAAAAAATAAGGAATTGAAGATCGCACAAATGGGAGAATGAGGCCCGGTAGACTCAGTGGCACTTGGAAAACGCGAAACGTGAAAATAATATGGGCGAGCAAAGACTAGAGCATCGTTTCTGATTCTCGAGCCAAATTCCCTCGTGGCATTCACTATCCTACCTTCTCCACCTCCTCCACCTTCTCCACCTCTACCACCATACTCGACTCACGAAATTAAGAGAAAATTGGAAGAGACTGAGGGTCGACTGGCTCTGGGATTCAGTGAGATAGTAGACAAGAGAGGGATGATGCTGGCTGACTCGTGGAGAGCGAGTAGTTGAATGAATGAAGAAGAGAGAGAGAGAGAAAGGGAGCCAAAGAGCGCTACTCGAGCTTCCGATACCCCTACCTCACGTTTTCTCATGGGACCAGCAAATATCGTAATTTCAGGTTTGTTACATGATTTTATCCCCAACTGCTGTCTCATCGTTCCGCTGACTTGTGTTGGCCTTGCATTAACACACGCCATCCCTGACGACTATTTTTCCCCATTCTTTGTCTATCATTTTATCAATCTAGCTCCAACTACGAAGGATTTACCATTTTATGAAGCGATTCACAATAGATTTTATCGCAATCACTGGTATTCATATAATTTTCTTTTTATCTGTCATTTTTTGGGTACTTTCTCGATTAGTTTATGTCATGTCTATATGTTTAATGAGTAGAGCAAAATTAGATGATGTAATTAATTACAAATGAGTTGTTTAAATCAACGAAAATTTTGTGAACAAGTCCATTATAAGTTTTTGATAGTATAAAAAACTCAATAAAATCATGTTGCAGTTCAATTGGTTGCCAAAATATTCCAACAATGTCACACAATTGTTTCCTGTATCATTAAAATTCAAATGTATTCATCTTGTAATTTGAAATACTTTTCTAATTAAAATATTCAATCCATAAATTCGTAGAATATTCATGAATCATCTAATGCTCCATACGTGAAACGACAATTTTATTGCTATTTATTACATAGCTTTACAATTCACGAATAAGCAGCCCTAGAGTTCCAGTAAATATATGCAAGCATATCTGCTTTCACACAATGAATTGCTCCTTGCCTATTTTCATTTCGCGACCCGAGTGCAAAACGTTATCAGCAACACGACGAGGGGCTTGTGTGACAGGACTGTTACCATACACGCACAAGCCATGGAAAAATAAATAAATAAAAAAAAATAAAAGAAAGCTGCTCTTTCGCAGAGAGAAACAGAGCATCTGACGCCACACGTGGAGACTTACAGACGAACAACGAAAAAAAAAAAAAAAAAATAAATAAAAGAAAAGAGAAAGCGTACAAACCTGTTGTATGCAACAGGGAAAATTTAGACAGAGATGAAACAAAGAAAAGGGCGGAAAATAAAAAAAAGAAATGGAAAACGTGGTAGCAAGTGGAGACGGCCTCATGCTTGCGATTAGATGACTTGTCAACCTACCAGTGGGAAATTGCATTTTACAAACTTGTTTCGAGAAAAAGAATTGGTGGAAATTGGTGTGTAGAGGTAGAGTGGCAGTAGGCAGGTGGAGAGAAAATGAAAGAATAGTAGAAGGTGGGTAGTGGGTATACCATTGGTAAGGGTGTAAGAAAATAGTGAGTGAGTCGTTTGCACAAAAATTGCTGCTAGGGTGGTAACCTCCTCTTTCAACTCTCTCTCTTTCTCTTCTATTCTACCCGAAAATACTCATCCTCTCACGAAATCCTTCATGCTTTAAAGCGACTGAAGCTGAGATGAGAAGGAGAATGTGTGTATGTATGAATGGGTGTTTGTTGATAGGTGAAAGCGAGTGCAAGTCTCCCAAGCGGCGATAGAAAGTCTTCCTTGCAACGTCGCAGCGCATTCCAACCCCTATGTATATACACGAAATTTCCCAACGTCTTGTTCATTCTGCGCTACCCCTATAGACTTATTTCTCTATATACTCTATGCATACATACACCAACTTCATTTACTATACATATATAAAGAGGTCTATATGTGCTCCACCCATCTTGCATTCAACCTCCTCTGCCTATTCCCTTCTTACAAAGAGACACACAAATTGCCTTGGAACTTAGTTTCCTTGGATATAAAGGACTTTCCGATTACGTTATCCGAACTCTGTGATTGATCTGGAATGACGATTGCACGCGGCAACGGTGGCGGCGATGGTAACTTCAAGTGATGGTATGGTGAGGTAACAAGACGCAGCTTGTTTTATTTTATTCTTATTGTGTATCATCTGTACAATTCAATGCGACAGATATTTTCATTATGCATTTTTTGTGAGATTTAGAATTTTCAATTTGTTATTTTGTGTCAAAAGTAATTTCCCACAGATTTTTCATTCATGGGTAAATTTTCTAGAAATAAGTGGAATCTATTTACAATTTTGGAATTCTTGGATAAATTACGAACAATTTTAAAATAATTTTCAAACTTCATTTATTGTTTTTTTTTTGGATTCTTTGAATTTTATCGGACTTTAATTCGATTCCTCATGTGATCAACAATTTTCCTTTGCTTCATTTTATTTCAATATCAAAATTATCTTAACCCTTCATCAACTTCAAAGTATAGAAGAAGAAATAAATGATCTGCTGTATGTTATACATTTCGTATTCGTCTTTGTTCTTGTATTCTTTACTGCAGAAATATCCACAAAAAAAAAACTTTTACGCAATAATTCTCACATCAAATACAAAATAAACAAATATTAATATTATATTGTGAGATTTTTGAATGAAACAATCAATTTATCAATCTGTTGTGAAACTTGATTGACATTGCGATGAATCACGGTGACACAGGTGCATATTGTTGGCAGATGTTGTGACAGATCAATTTATTGAATTAGGTCAGCAGTAGCAGAATACAAACCAGACGTTGGTTCATGCTACAAATCAAACGATCAAACTTATCCAAACAGTGCGGAATATGGTGGGCGAATATATTTCCATTCGACCGATAAAAAGACCCAAAGAATTACAAGGGTCAGTGATTTCATGTTTCACTCAATACCTTTTTATGTATATAAATATATTGAAAACTTATTTTTTTTCTTCTTATTCATTGATGTATTCTCATTCACTTGAATTCTCCCTGAGTGTATCAGCCCAAGTGTACACATTCATTGAACATGATGTTTACACTGCTGCTTATGAGCATGGACAGAAAATATGTCACCCGGATAAAGTGTTCTCAATATATATTTATCATCAGTTCTTTATTTTTCATTCGGTTTGCACTATCTACTCTTATTTCGTTATCTTTCGTCTTATCCCCTTTGTATTTTTATCGGAATCCAAAACCGAGAGAAAAGTTAGTAGACAATAGAAAATTATTGGAATACACATTGGGATTTTATTTATTTTTGTTTCCTCATTTATCACCCTCGATGATTTAATGGGTGAGTGCGTCAATTATCCATTGCTATTCATCTCACACGTTTACTACATTAATTTTGTGAAAACAGATGTGAAGAGTTCAAACATACAAAAATATTGGGGCAGAATTGATTTTTGCTATTTGTTTGTCTTTTTTTTCTTGTTATGTATTCAATCCAGAAAACTTGGGGAGGTTTATGTATTTATTGAGCTATCAGATCTATCAACATTTCAAGAATTCGTGGATGAATGAGAATAATTTTATATAAAGTTTTAACAGTGACAAAATCTATTATCTCTCATATTATTATTCAATATCATCAGTTTTGTCCACTGATACAACAGAAGAAAAAAAAATAAAACCTTTAGCCGGGAGTTCAGACTTTTTGTCAGTTGATTGAACAATTCACAGAGTTTGCTGACGTGGAAAAATTCCATTCTCCTGTCATCCGAGTGCGCACCGCACCCCATATACCTTAATACATCGTAGCACACAACCGTGAAATTTTTTTCACCACACAATGTATAACAATTTATGTAAAAATACGTGGAAAACAATTAAAAATGATTAACGATACTGGATAAAATATTCCATCATTAATTCTTCCTATATCATAACTTTTATTGGGAATGAAATTCTCATAAGGAAAAAAAATGCACGAAAGTTGACATGAATGAATTCTATCGTCAAATCATTTGAAAGCCTTTCATAACGATCGACAATCCTACACTCTTCACATCAGGATCGAGACCTTTTGTTACTGAAAAAAAATTGCGAATTCAAAGAAATGTTTATGGTACGTTACATTGACCACAGGATATTCTATTTTAGATATATAGGAATGGATGGGAAGAGAGAGCAATCTGAGAATGAGAGAACGAGAAACGGACCAGCAATAAAGGGTGATAGAAGCCCAGCTCAGTCCACGCATCAACTTGAGTCCCATTGTTCGCAAATCTTTTTGAATTCGATTGTTAGCCCATCTTCAATATACTAGTTCAGCATTCGCCAATCAGGTGAAAGCTCACTCCAATCCTTTTTTTTTTGTGTTTTTCTTATATTTAATTCCCATGCTTGATAAAAATGGCAGAAGAAGAGCTACAAGAGAAGAATTCATATGAAATACATTTTATATAAATTGATTTTTCGGACATTCAGGAAATCGCAACCACATTATGAATGAAACTATTCGTACAATGAGAAAACGATAAAGTGGAATGTGAAATAGGTTTCAAGTTGGAATTAAATAATGACTGTAAAAAAATATATGACAAGTATTTTTATACAAAAACGATACAAAAATTGGTTGTCTTTCCACAAACTCCACAATGTGAATTTTATATTCGATAAAAATGTCGCAGACAAACGACAAATCGTGAACATGACAGCATTTGCCCATTTGTAAATCCGAAAGAAAGAGGCAGGAAGAGATAAAAAGACAAAGTAGAAAAAAAAAAGTTTGACTTGAACGGAGGCAATCAGGCACCCGCATATGCTTGGATTATTCCCTTCGATTGACCTCCTCCCAACATCTTTCTTCCGTTTATTTTCCTTTTTCATCTCACAAGACCTTCGTGCTCTTCTACATTTCTTTTGTTTGTCCCATCGCTCTGATCTTCCCTCATCATTGTCATCTCGTTTGAGTTGCACCATCACAAACTCTATTCAATCTTTCAAAATTGATGACAAAAGCTCAAATTAAATATTCAACGTACAAATTATGGGACATCAATGGCTTTTTTCATTCTTTCGTTTATTGGTTCTTCCGAAAAGCTCAAGAAATATAACTTAATATGCGAACCACTTAATGATATATCATTATTATTACTGAACTTGTGAATTAACCTATCCAATGTCCAACGCACTCCCAAATTAATTAAGAAAAAATTGTTCAGCTAAGTTTAATCGCTTTCTACTGCTCTTCGAATTTACATTACTATTTAGGGTGTTCTTGCACGTAACAGCTCAATTATGAATAAATAATTATTGGTCGAATGGTTGGTGATTGCTTACATACACATGAACATGTCCTGACGATTTCAAAGAAAGCCTATTCACTGCAGCAAAATCTTCTGGCTCGTATTCAGTGAATTCAACTGATAATGGACAGGGACGAGATTTCATATAACTATTGGTCGTATTGCACCCTGTATACTGCGAATGACACCAACGATTATACAACCGTTGAGTTACTCATGGAAAGGCCAAATGTTGGATAAGAGGAGAATAGATAGTGAAGATATCACACATGTGGATATAGAAAAGCTCACAAAATATTTTCACAAGTGATATCGACGACTCAAAGTTTTTATGAAAAATAAAAATTGACTGTTATGCTACGAAAATTCTGTCAAAATATTGGAACGAAGTTAAACACAAAAATATTATCTGAATTCAACATAAAATTTTTTTTAAACTTTTCAAAACTGGAAAAATATCAATTTGAATTTTCTAACCGATGAATAATGACAACATACAAATTTTTTTGTGATTCTTCAAAATGATAAAGAAATTCATGTATAATACCATTAACATAAATATAATTATTTATTTGAGTTTATAGATGTGAGAGATTGTATTCGATATTGGCAAGAGGCCAAATAATCTGGGAGTATTGTCGATATGCAATTCCGATTATTTCCAGATCATTTTCTGCGGATTTTGTGTACGTTAATACCAAAAACCAATGTAATGGAAATAGTATAAGCCTATGCAGCTGCTCAACCAGGTAAATGTATACATAATGCACATATATATGATTATTATATTGCACTGAACTTTTCAAACATTGCACAGATGTACAATAATAGTCATTGTATTGCCCAGAAGAGCACAATTAAATATAGCACTATTGGGAGATCATACTTGTGCTTTTCCATGTGGCATTGATTATACATAACATTTTCAAATGCTATCTCAATTGCTACTGCTGAAGTTTCATTTGAATATTATTCATTTGCGTATATTTAATTCACATTTGCTCATCACCATTGTAAAACAGATGCAAAAGGGTTGTCGAATAAACGGATTGGTATTCACAAATTCACTGACGATATGCCAAATATAAATGAATCCGTTTTTTTTAACATTTTTCTCAAAGATACTCAAACACATTAACATTAAAAAATGTTAAGGAAAAACATTAAAGAAGCAAAAATTGTTGCCTGTATTCATGTCTCAGTAATACTTTAGGGGCTAAATCACGAATAATTATTTCATCTATTTCGTTCACCACTTTATTTATTACTTACATCATTTTCGTACTCATTTTATATTCCATTTTTCTGTCTTATTGTGAAATTATTTTTTTTATCATTGATGTAAGACATGAGCTTATATTTATTGACAAAATAACTGGGGGTCACAATGTTTTTCTTTACCATAATAAAATAATCTATTTGATTTCATTCATTATAAATTTATGCAATGCTATTAAAAACAAAGAAACCATCGATTGCTATTTGATTCTTATCAGTAAATATTATCACACATTTATATTCAGATAGTTCCTTCCTGCAGGAATAATAATCGATGAATTTATTCGGAGGCAGTTTATAGTTTGTACTGCATCGTAGTGCTGTTGTGAGCTATATAAATGGAACGATTCTTACGTTTTAACAAGCCATAAAAAAATGTAGTGTAGAGACAATGACAAGGAAGAAGAAAAGTAGGAAAGAGAAGAGGAAAACTGGAGTGAATGTGAGAGACAAAACGACGCTCGAGTACTACTGCCTATTGGTTTAACGAGGTCATAAAAGTTAAAACAGTAAGTGGCCTTAGCAAACGTTTTCTGCATAGTTTTTAATGGCAAATAACGTTGTATCTTTCTTAATCACAGATGCTTTCTCATCTGCACGATGAATGCACAATGTCTTCTGTGCAACAACTACTTATTACACCAAAACAATAAAACTATCGAATCGAATGAATTTGGAATAAAAATTCATGAGCTATCACAATAATGTGAAAATTTTATAATAAAACAGAGAAATAAACTAAAAATATTTCAATACCATAAAATCATCAGTTCAATCAACAATATCAGTAAGTAAATGTGGCAGTTTGATTTTGTGTTTGAAACAATTTTACCAATCGACTGTCAAAGTTGAGAAGGAAATCCATTAAAATAAACACAAAGTCAATTATCTGCGAACAACAATGGAGAGATAAATAAATTGGGGGATAAAGAATGAAATATAAATGAAAAATGAAAAGAAAATAAGATATAATGAGGAAAGATAGAATAATAGAGATGAAGAAGATCTGGCGCTTGGCCATAACGATTTATTTATTTTTCTTTGAGCAAACTTCCAGTTTTCGTCTTAGTATATCGTAGATGTCTGTGTAGCTATTCGTAGTTGTGTGCATGCAATGTGCTAGCATCCGGAGAGTAGACAAACAGCCAAGACAAAAACATTTTATTACGCGATTAAGCCCCGATGATGACAATATTTCATAGATGTTAAAAACAACCATAAGTTGGAGTTTCTCAAGACGATGAGGAGCTGGATACCATTAATTGAAATAATCGAGATTATTTTTTTTTTTATTTCAATAAACTTTAATTATAATCTATTTTGAATTTTCTTTTCATATTCTATTACTCATCACGACAAAAGCAAGTTTTATAATCAGACATTTTCCGATTTTGAGCTTGAAATGAAAACTTAGTAAATTCAAATGTTTCAACATTGCAAGACATGGCACAAGCTGATTAATTAATAGAGGAATGCCTGCCTCGAGATTCAACAAATAACTGCAACTATAAAATGCAGAAATGAACAGAGAGAAAAGAAAAATGGCAAATTGCCAATGAATTGCATGTCGTTGTTGAGCCTCTCTAGTAGAAGTGTCAGAACACAACGAATTGGCCCCGCGGAGAACGTCGTAACGGCGCACTGCGTTTATGGCCAGCAATAATACTCCAATAATATAAATTCACTTCGTTATCGGCCACGAAAATTTATTGGAGAATATTATCGAGTAGCGATTATCATGATAGCATTCGCGGCCGCAACACCAACATATACAACACACGTATATAACATATATGACCCATGAAACTCTTGCACGGACCACGCGCCAACTATCGATATAGTTCCACTTGACGCTTACCACCACTTTACAGCAGTGCTCCGCCAAATTTGCAATTGTATAACACTATTGTTTATTGCATCAATATTTATTACTCCCAATAGTGTTGAGGTTATTTTTTCTCATCCATTCTACCATGGTTGTGGCTATTTATTTATTGAACAGTTATCAAATGGAATTCTGACTCGTTCAGCAATAAATCAAAATTGGCATTCATGATATGAAAATTTTATTTATCGTAGCAACGGGAATGAATTTATGGTCATAGGGATGAGTATCATTCTTATCTCAATTTCATTTAATAACTGTCGTATTTTTAGGTATAAAGAAAATTCTATTCGTTGAATTGCAAACATTTTTTGTTTTTAAAGTATCCATGTCACATACACATTAATTCAATTATCGTTACCATTCGATTAATGGAATTAAGGAATTTGTTTTCAGAAATCTGCTGAGAGATCAAAATGATTGGTTATAATGCCTCTTCCAAACTTTTACTAAGTAGGAAAAAATAATATGGAGGATAAACAGACGAAATTAAACGTATTTACGACACATGATCGTGTTATCAGCATGATAATATTGGAATTCATGATGCAGTCGTGGTCACATGGCGAAAAATATAAGTGAGCATGTCATCGAAAGAATTGAGTGGCGATCAAGCAGAACAATTCATTCCATTGTTCTCCAACTTTGGAAAGGCCTTATATTTCCTGTTATTCGTGTATCGTGACCGGCAAACATTTTTTGGACCAGCATACCTGTTAAAATTCCATCAAAGTTTATCTTTACTGTCCATATCCACTGTTACTTATGTTGTATGTATTACCATGGTCGAACCATCTGCAGCTTCACCGCATGGGGTACCGTCAAGAGGATACGCGGCCTTGTGAGATCCACCATAACGGTCATAACACCACAAACTGTCCTCACATTTTTCCTTCAGTGGAATCCAACAAATTTTATCGAATATCGTCTGCAATTGAATAATCTTTGATTGGAGATTTGGTCTTCCTCATTTTCGATTGATTATAAAATATTCACGTCGGAAAACTGAATTTATAGATTGATATAACAAATAAAATTAGAACGGTTGTAAAAATTACTGACCCTTATCGAGGTTCCTGCTGAATCGAATCCGTAGCATTTGCATTGTTCATCTGCTGTCTGAATTACACGTCTTCCTGGTTTTTTTAGCGAGAGAGGTTTACTAATGTGGAAACAGCGATTACGAGAGCTAGAATAAAATAAGGAATTGATTGAAATAATTTCCTTTAATCTTCATGGCAATGATTTTACAAAACTGGAAAGACATACGTGAAGTATTTTTTTAAACTGCTCTTGGTTTCAGCACTCCAATTTAAACAGTTTGCACAAAAAGATCCTGTTGGTTTCATAATGCTTGCGCAACACTCGCGATCTTTATCAAAATATGGTCCTTCATCATGTCCGAAAACTCTGAGCCTGTAAAACAACGTCCATCACAATATTTCTACAAGACATCAAGTGAACTATCCAGATTATGCAAAATATCTTACGCATGTGTCATCTCATGAGCAACAATGGGAAAACTTCCGAAATATTCTCGATGCTGAGAACTGATGATAGGCCCAATTGGCTTTGCAAGTTTCCTCATTTCGTAGGGATGCAAAAATCCGGACGTCGTTAGCCCTTTAATAGTGATACATGATAATTAAAAAGGTGTCACTGCAAGGAAACTCTTAAGTGATGTTACAATTTGATAGTTGTTCTCAATGAAAATTGTACCTTCCAATTTGAAACTGAAGAAAAACATATCCATCGCGATAGGGTAACTAGTAGGCGTTCATCAACAGAAATCAAACAAAATAGTAAATTAAATTGAAAAATGATTTGACATTGGTAGTCATATTTCCACGCACTAATAAATAATACTGAGATCAAACCTTGTGAGGAAAAGAGGCATGTGGTAAGAGTCAGGTGATATCACTTCCGAGTTTTCATCAAGAAATTTCCGTAAAGCACTGTCAACACAGTTCACATCGAGATGTGTTGCTTTGTAACAACTGGCATGTGTTGGAAAAGACCTACGACCCTTGAAAAGAAAAACCAAAAAAATCTTCGTCACATGAATGAATATAATGTGAGGGTCGTGAAGGGTTTGTCGCCCAGTTTCTAATATAATAAATCTATCCTGGTCCACCAATTTTCAAATTCTCCATCTTTTTCATTTTGAAGGGAATAGCTGTCCCCATCCAAGTTAATCAGCAAATATTGACAGGAGAATTGTTCCAACAAAACTTAATCGCAATGAATTGATGATACTTAAACACCCAGTCGGAACAAATTCAAATTATACTCCTTATTTTTATCATGAATTTGCAGTAACTTCATAGAACCATTTTTGTCTTCATACATGTTTCAAAACTGATATCGATATACAAATCATGGCATTGACAATGAATATAAAACCTACGAAATTTATTTATATGTTCATACTCACTGTGGCAATAATTATTCCGGCAATATTAATTCTCACATTTGGGTTTCGTAATTTTGAAAATAACATATCGACACTATTGAACAGTGTAAATAAATTACGAATTATCCCAAACGCATCTCCGAATTCGGATTTTCTGTAACACAAACACATTATTGTGCCATTGTAAACTCAATTCCTGTGAGAGAAGTAATGAAATTTTGAAAACATCAACGAAACATTTACTACATACATATCGATGCAAATTGTAAATGATTATTGACTCATTCGAATCAGTTTCTATTATTTTCGTATGCTTCGCACGATTGTGTGATTTTGATAGATTGTTTGTTGATACAACAAAAAAGATGAATTCTTTTTGTTTGATCGTTGTAGTGGAGAGATTATTCTCCATTTCGAATAATAAGATAAATTCGAAGGAATAATTTCTTCATGAAGTGATCAAATATATAACGAGGGTAATTCTGATGCAATGACTTATGATTGAGATGATTTCTCAACCACTAGTTCATATGGACGTTCAGTTTTGCTCGCATACTCACAGTGCTTCTAGTACATCATAATTGACGATGACTAACACTTGTATATAATAAACAACTGCAAGGTCTCTTCGTGATCTAACATCAGGTTGGCTTTCATTCAGCAGTTTCTCTCCTGTAAGAAAGTTCGAAGGATTAATTGTCAGTTCATCGCATTCCATTCACATAAAGTCGTATCGTCCCAACTCCGAGTTTCATAAATAAAAATTTCTTGCTTTCTGGTGAAACCATTGAAGGAATTCTATGAAAATGCTGTGATAACCAACTACTGGTTGCCAATGAATAAATGCGGAAAATCTATTTCTCATATGTTGGTCAATACCAGCAAATCGACATGTCAACATTTAGGATTAATTATACAGTTAATACAAAAATGATTAGCGCCCGATGGTTAGTCAGCCTAACTAATTTCACCTCTTTTGATGATATTTTACCAATAATTTCAGAAGCATTGACTGGAGATTGAAAATCATCATTTTCTACTGATCGTAAGTTACGATGACCATGATCATCGGGATGTCGTGCTATTAGGCCAGAGGCTATAAAATACTTTACATCCAGTACGTTATTCGTATCATCAATTGAAACTCCGTTGAGAATGTAGCGAGTATCGATGGTGCCATACTGAAAGAAAAAATATTCAAACTAGCATTCATAGGCTTGGATTACTAATTTCATTCCACTTTGTGTTGTTGTATGAATAAATCCTTACTAATGTTCCATATTGATGGAAATATACAGCTGCAGCAGAAAGATCACCGTTCTGATACATGGTGGTTGGCCCCACTCGATCCATGATCTAATTAGATTAATGATGATAAATTTATTCATGTACGATACAGCCGAGCTCGGCTTATGACCAATTGAATAACTGCCATAGATAGTATGAAATTGAAACGGATTCATATACCTTATTATAAGGAGTCAATACTTCTGGCAGCTTTGGATGCACCGCCCACACTGGTAAATTTTCATTAGCCACATATGTATCCACTTTCCATAAAGGTACACGCAGGTGTGGTCCGAATTCATCTCGTATTCGAAGTATAACTGTAGATAATAATTGGAACAAAAATATTAGTTATGATGAATATATTGTCAACCTATTGAAAATCATTACTTTCATCAGGTGGTTGGGTGGTTACTGGATCATCATTCGCACTAACAGCGATCCCAAATACAAAAAGCCATGATACAGCGAGACCGACGCGTGAGTTCTTCATTGTGAATTGCTCAAAGTAATTTATACTTCAACTGTATTACCACTGGTGTTTGTAACGTTCATCGGTGTTCACTGACGAACAATCACCTGAGTCAACACTGACACTATCGAACTCTGACTTTTTTGTGAATATCGAGCTCGATATTCACAAGAATCTAAAAAGCGACAGCGTTCGCTGCGATAATAAATATGGGCCATGAAAGGCTTTGAAACACATGACTAAACAGTGTTGCTTATTCTAATCTTCGATACGGCGGCCAATTATTCATATTTCTGTATACCTTTGAATCTATTCTGTTTCAAAAATGTTGTAACCTTCAAGTTATATGAAATTGTTAAATGGAGCTTTGGATTAGTCATATTTTCCGGAGAATATATATTTGAATTAAAATTGAAAATAGAATATACCAACCAGAAACATTTTATTGCTTGTTATTCATCGTTGATTTTCCAATCATTGTACACCCTTGACAACTGTTAATAGAAGTCGTTCATATACATATCAGCTTCATCGTTAAATAAGAGATGTGTTGGGAGTCTTGTTTGCCAAACCAGTCGATTAATTCTCAAAAAATAGATTTGAACACTTGTTCATGTACCGAAGGGCACGTGGGATTCGTTTATATCTTTGTTGGTCCGAGGAATTAGTTGTGAAATAAACTTCAGCTGACATTTGAAATTGTCGGAATAGAGTTGGTGGAAGTTTGAATTCATCAAGGATCAATCAACAAAGGTGTGACTGGGAATAAATAGATACAACATAATGAGTGTCACTTGTTATATTAATATTTCAATAGTAATAAAAGCTTCAATATGGAAATATACAATTATTTTATCTCCCAGCACCTTATTATTAGAGTAACATCAGATGGCTGAAGTTTCCTTGGAAAATCCCGCCATCTAGATGAAGTTTAATTTGATGATCAATGAAAATCCACTAGGGCAGTTGTAACCCATGTCTCTTACTGCAAGAGTTCTTAGATTTTCTCTCACACATGTTTTCAGATTGGTATACATTTATTGTGCCAGCAGACCTAGGTAGAGATCGATGATTTATAAACCTTGATGCTACTATTAATCGAACAAATTTATTACCTTCTGAGTGTTATCTCCATCCTCACCACAGAATGTTCCATCCAAATGAAGGGGGGCACGATGAGGTTTGTCATGATCATCGTAACATTTTAAATGTCCGTTGCACATTTCCTTGGTGTAAATTCGGCGGATTTTCCCCATCAACGACTGGAAAGAAAGGCAGGGATGTCAATTACTTGGTACTCAATTCCCAAAGAACAAGAAGTGTTTCTTTCTCTTTTGAAAAAATGCAGTTTTCATGAATAACAGTGCTGAATGAAAAATTTCCAACCGTTTCTCGAGTTCCTGCGTGGTTGTATCCATAACATTGGCATCGCTCATCTGCTGTCCAAACTCCCCTTGGTCCTGATTTCTCCAGTGAAAGAGGTTTATTAAGGAAAAAGCAACGGTTGCGCGAGCTGAAATTGTAAGCTAGCAATTTTTCTGATACCAATAGTTGTGTCCATTCTCATGGAATGCAAATAGTCTACCTGAAGAAATTTCTCAAGTGATCTTTGGTGAATCGACTCCATGATAAACAATTTTTACAATAAAAAGCATTTGGTTGCATGAGAAATGTGCAACAATTTCCACGTTCATCAACGAATGGTCCAGCATCATGAAAATGCCCTCCGAGTCTACAATTAGTTTTAATGAATATCTGCATATAAATGGAGTCTATTGAAGTATCTTGGTGTCTTACGAGTGTATCAGTTCATGAGCGATGATGCCAAAACTTCCAAAATAATTTTGATGATGAGCACTTATTACAGGCACGCCTATTAATCCATTTTTTTTCATCATATAAGGACCGTCTCTCGTCCCAAATGTTAGTCCTGAGATGAAGAAATGAATTTAGTCAACAACATGTACCTTAGCATATATAAACTTGAGGTGATGGATCGGTAGCCGTTGAATTGAACTATGCAAAATTGACATTCATGAGAAATCCGAGCTGAAATAATTAAAAATCGCTAAGAAGTTCTAATTTCTCCAATAGCTAAGAATAATGATCACCACAACATTGGTCATCATTGCTTTCTAAACATAAATGAATCAACTTGACTCATTTGGATGGAATTGATTTGGTTCAACACAACGAGTACCAATCCTCATGTAACTTGTGAAAATCATACCGCCAAGTGAATAATACGAGAAAAGCTTCGTCTTCCTCAAATCGTAACTAATATGGTAACATCAGATGCCAACAAATGAAACAAACCAATTGAAAATTTCCACAGTATTATGTACAGTTTGTTACATGATAACAAATAATATAATGAATTTGAACCTTGTGAGAAAAATAGCTGTATGATAAGAATCGGGTGATATCACTTTTGAATACTTATAGAGGTAGAATTGTGTGGCAGAATTGATACATGTTCCATCTACGTAGTCCTGTTTGTAGCAACGTGCGTAAGCATCGAAAGAGTTACGGTCCTGATGAATGAAATGTTGTTTCAGTGAGAGAAAAATTGATTTTATGGTTTGAATATAAGCCAACTTATTCGTGTTCTGGTTGTTGATATGTTCTAGTAGTCATTTGGCAATTTGACATAAAAGTTCAATATAAAATGTACACTATGCGTATATGCATACTCACAGTTCCAATGATCACTCCAGCAATATTAATTTTGATATTCGGATGGATCAATTTTGAGAACAACATGTCAACACTGTTAAATAATATGATCAAACTGTGTAGGATCCCAATATCCCCTTGAAATTCTTGTTCTCTGTAAAATAAACAGCTCTACATGTTGATGCATATTATTGGCTTCAAAAATGATAATTTATACCGCGTTAGTTTTCAAAAACGCGTCTCATGCTGTGGTAGAGTTATAGATAGATGATATTACTCTTGAACTCATCTAGAACGCTCTATTTCTTCGATACGTAAAAGGTCGATGTGTGAAATGTTCTCAAAAGTTTTGAACTCAACTACAGGACATAAAATTGGTTTTTAATAGCCATTCACATCAATTTGCATTTCTTTCAACAAAGTGTACCCACGGTGTATCTACTGTAATTCTACCCTGCACCACATGGTTCACGTGATTCTGATGGCAAATGCATTGTATTTTCAAAAAACACAGTTGCTCTCACATCATATTTACATTTTCAACTGCAGATCATAGCTGACAATTACCAAAGTTGAGACATATACAACATTGGGCAGATTACGCCGCAATTTCTTTTGTGATTGACGTCCATCAGACATTGCCTGATCTAAAACAGTATTACATACTATTATCAAACAGTTTTCAATGCTTTCAAGACAGATAAATGCCGATTATGTACGTAAGCCTTTCAATAGAAATGTGTCATATTCCTTATTTCATTCATCTTTTTCCGCCATGTTCCTCCCAATTCATAAGTAATAAATGAACCATCGACTTGAGCAATTCTAACACTATCAATGAAGAAGCCAAAGTTTTTGCCTTGCAAAATTTTGGACACTCTAGTGGAAAGTGCTGGCATCTAAAACTGCCATCCATTGCGTAAATGAGTCATTATTTCAAAAATACTCTGAACTACTGACTTAAATAATGACGTAATCGTGAGTGAAACTTGCTCCGACTGTATATCTGATGCTTGATAAACCAGTTGGATATTATCGTTAATCGGTAGGTCATAATGAATTCATATTGATGAACATTACCAATCTTGGGGAGCAATGATGAGTTTGTGCTTCCTTTTGACCTTGATCTGCGATGTCCATGGTGCGATGAGTTTCTCATCATGACATTTGGTGTGCCAGGAATGTATATATTATACCAATCATTCCAATTATGCGTATCATCAATGGTGATTCCTTTCATAATAAAGCGAACATCTATGGTGCCATACTGTAAAATGTTTTCATGCATTTCTTCCTCTTGAGTAGATATTACCAAGAAATTGAGAGGCCAGATTACAGCGTTAATGAATACATACGAATTTCTTCAATTTATGAAAGTACACTACGGCTGTAGAACTGAGTCTACTCTGATACATAGTGAACTGTCCAATTGCCTCCATCATCTGAGGAAAATAAAATAAATAATTTCTCATATAGAACAATCACATCGGCGTGTGCACCACGAATTTTTTGTTAAACCTGGTGAAAAGTAACGTGTAATAGTACATACCTCATGATTTGGAATCAATAAATCAGGTTGGGTCCCTCGAACAGTCCACACTGGCAAATTCTCATTGACTAAAAGTGAATCTGTTCTCCGCAATCGAATAAATTCTGCCAGTTTTCCATTTGATATCAGAAATTTAACTAGAAACAGTTTGAACAACATACAGATGAATATAACCAATTATCAGATCATTATTAATGAATATTCATAAATCATTTCCTGTACTTTTATCACTTGGATAAGCTATGGTTGAATCATCAGCTTTACATACGGCCAACAAAAGCACAAAGTACCATAACAACGCAAAATGTTTCTCCATTGGCTTCGGCATTGTAAATGGATATTCAATACAATCCACACATCAATATCCCTGGTGAAATCGTCAGCCCCTTAAATGAATTACTAACCCAATTGAGATTGTGGTCGTCTGATATTGGTGAAAATCGTTATCGATGGCTGACACATGTGTCCCACATTCTGCGAACTTGTTTAATTTATATAAATTTTAAATAATCACACTTTGATACATCTGGCATTCATTTATAATCAGTAAAGACGTCTGTATATGAAGATGTTCTGATTGCCACATCCTTTACATTATATTATAAAAAAAATTTACCACAGAGAGTTATGCCAATTCTTTATTTATAATGAAATGCATAATTTGACAAAGACAATCTATTTGCGCAGAATAATTGATGAGTTGATTCAGTAGAAAAATGGTGCAAGGATAATTTCATAAGAAATAATCATTAAAACACCAATTCCACCGAACGACTAGTTACATTATGAGTTACAATTGAGTTCATTTGCAACCACCTATACGTGTAGAATATAAATTGTCTTTAGCATATTCATACGATCCAAGTGTACATCATCTCTCAACTGTATCATGGTCTCCAACTGGTCTACATTCTCTGTTCCAGCAAACCTACAGGAGAAATCCGTCACTTGATGAATACAGTTTGGATCCGATACGATGGAATTATAAAATAATTCAAAATCGTTAACTTTCTTACCCTATTCGGGTTCATACCACACGATGTACCATCCAAAGGAACAGGGGCATTATGTAATCTACCTTTGAAATCAATACATCTCAAATGTTTCTGACATCTATTTTTTTTTAGTATTCCGCGGAATTTGTCGTATATGGACTGGAACGAAAGACAAAGGGTTTGTTATCACTGTTTCATTTAAAATTTGTGTGAATAAATTGCTAGAGGACTTCTGATTTGTACTTCACAAACAAATCTTTTACTTTGAGTAACGGTCAATTACATTGAAGAAGTATCGGGAATTACCAACCTCAACTGGACCCTTCGCACATTTATATCCGTAGCATTGACACTGTTCATCTTCTGTCCAGATTTTCCGTGCTCCTGGTTTGGTCAAAGATTGTGGTTTTTTTATAAAAAAACATCGATCTTCAGAACTGCAATTGCAATACGCTAATGGTACTTTAATCTGGTCAATTCGATATCGCACTTTTGATCGACTTATTCTATAAATGGTTGGGAATTTACCTGAAAAATTTCCTCAATTTCTCCTTAGTTGCAGGACTCCATGATAAACAATTTTCACAAGTATCTGATCCTTCTTTCATGAGATACGCTACACAATTTCCGTCATTGTCTACATATGGCTCTTTGTCATGTGAATGAACTCGAAGCCTAGATATGAATGTGTGTATGAAATTATGTTTGAGCTATCAAGTAAAGTGTCACACTCAAACAAATTCACGTACGCATGTGCCATTTCATGGGCGATAGTGTGAAAACTTCCGAAACTTTTTTCATGATGAACAGAAATAATCGGGACCACTATTGAACCGCGTTTTTTCGAACTGTAAGGGCCATTCGTCTGGTCAAGATTTGCTCCTATTGAAATGATATGAAATAACTACAGCATATGCATGTCAAGATTGGTTAAGAATCGTTATGATTTGTCTGCACCAATCTTACCTGCCACTGCGATGTCATAGAACAGTATTTGGAGACGAAGA
Organism: Meteorus cinctellus; assembly: GCA_030523045.1. NCBI lineage: Eukaryota > Metazoa > Arthropoda > Insecta > Hymenoptera > Braconidae > Meteorus > Meteorus cinctellus. The sequence goes on from JAPYZF010000140.1 coordinate 104,842, forward strand.
TTATGTCTGAAAAATTGCTATTAATAATACTGGGCGTAGTGTAAGTCAATAAAATATCATTTTCAGTTCAATATAACTGTGAAACTGAATTAAAAATAATAAAGTCAAACTTTGTAATGAAAATAGCAACATTGTAAGAGTCAGGCGATATTGTATCTGAGTGCTTTCGAAGATACGACTTTACGCCGTTGTTAAGGCAGTGCACTTCCATATAATATTTGAAATCCCCCTGGAATCTTCTGCGTTTATAACATTTCGCCAGTGTAGGGAACGATTCGAACGCCTGAAGCAACAATTGGTTTATAGTAAGACTTGATTGATATCATTACATGCATATACGTACAGATGCAATTACTATCCCTGCAATATTAATTTTTATTTTTGGCTCTTCTACTTTTGAAAACAACATATCAACATTATTGAATAAACTTAATAAATACTCTATCATTCCAAACCTCAGAAGGTATTCATTGTGTCTGCAAAACAAAACGATTTGTGTCAATCAATATTGATGAATGTTGTTTATGGACATGTATGTCATATGTATGTATTTATAGAACTTACATTGCTGCTGATAGATCGTAATTGACGATTACTAATACTTGCACATAGACTACTTCGGGAACGTCGGGACGTAATCTGGCTAATGAACGACTCTCATTGCTCAATTGTTCACCTGCGAGATGTGACATGTAATGAAATTACAGTTGAATAATTTTTTTTGTTTGTTAAAATAATTGCATAATTCTAGTGAAGAATATCCAGACGTAAACTCTAAGAACATCTCAGGTACAGCATTGTTGACTCGCAAATAATTAACGGCTTTCCAAAGTATTATTTCGGATGGATATGGATATGAAAAAGAAAGATAGTGAAGCTGATTCATATGCGACTCTTTTCCTACACAATTTCTTGATCGAATGCTGACGTATAAGTATCTCAAATGTTTTCAATGTATTGAACCAAGTCATAGATTAGTCATGTAAACCTAATCGTCATTCTGTACAATCCATCCTTCTATAATCGTTTTATACCATTCACTATAAATGGTGGAATCACAGGCTGCGAATCCTCATCATTAACTGATCTTGCTCGATGATGTTGTTCATGAGGAATTCGTTCTTGAACACCCCAACGACCAAAAGGTTTCACTTGGAATGTGTCATCAATGTGCTCAATAGGAATTGCTTTGATGATGAAGCGGACGTCAACAACACCATACTACAAAAATATGTATAGATATTTTAACAAAACGTTGATTGGCAATGGTAAACTGGCAAACATTTTCTCACAAGCTAAACAATTACGAATTCATGTAGATCATAGAAGTACACAGCTGCTGCAGAATGATCCTTGTCGTGATACATTGAGAATGGTCCAATCATCTTCATCATCTGATTCGAACGAAAAAAGAGAAGAAGGAAGCGGTCAAATGATTTCTTTCTATTTATGGCTAGTTTGGAACGAAAGCTGTTAGAAATTCTAGATGAAGTTCAAAACCGTTAAATTCATTTATCAAGGACTCGTTGGTTCTATTGATCAAGCATCGCCGAATTTAATTTATTATCTGATTATATTTCAAAGACTCACATTAGTATCCGGAATCAATTCATCTGCATTATCCCTTCGTATGATCCACACTGGTAGATTTTCATTTGCCAAGAATGAATCAGTCTTCACCAAATTAACAATCAACTCTTCTTTGTCTTTAATACTTATTCGAATTGTGACTGTGAATAATAATTAAAATATGCATATGTGTACGAGCATGATGAGCTTGTAGGCGATTTTGAATAGAGATCAACGTTTATTTTCCAATTTCTTACCTGCATCACCTGGATGCGCTCTAATCATATCATCGGCAATAATCCTAGTCGTCCAGATTACCAAACTGAACGTTAATGAAAAATAGAATATACTCATCATTACAATCAGATCCTAAAAGGTAGTTGGACAAATCCGACAGTCGAAATGGACTTTCAGTTGGAACTCATCCGTATTTATACTTTCGTAGGTAATGGAGCGGGCATAATAGTTCTAAATGAAATACATATTCAGCTGAGTCAATACTATCAACATTTGTATTATCATCAATATTTATTGTGTGAAATGATGACGACCAGAGAGTGAAATAAAGATATAATTGAAGGTGTCGCTAATCGTGTTTGAATGATAAGGATTTTGTGCCTACGTGTGCAATGCCAGGTACGCGAATGATTAGCATTCACATAATTTGAAAATATTGGGGTAAGGTTACAATTATGAAGCAAATCATCATTCATGTAGCGCTCGTCCAGTTATAAAATATCGAGTCATTATATTTTTCATTTTTTCATTTATTTCTGATTCTTCCAGAATAAAAAGAAGGAAAATTCATTTAGATTTCACATACATTGAATAAGTACTTCAACTCATCGCGCACAGCATCAGAAATTGAGAGTTCACTCATAAAATTCAAGGCATTGTGTAGCGGAAATAAGTATTCAGTTTGAAGTTTTCCACAGACACAAATGCCCAATGTGTTCCATACGTATTGCACAAATCCAGTTGGAGAATAAGTTCAATGTCTCGTTGTATCTATTTCAATATTCGTCTTTTCTATCTTGCTGTACACGTTGACATTCCTTATGCCAACAAACCTGAATATCATTCGAGTGGTAATAATTTGATTATGGTTGATGATAATTTCAGTCGATGCAATATGCTCTTTATGAACATTTGTATTACCTTGCTTGCGCCATCCATATCATTACCACATGGTGTACCATCCAGAGGAATTAAGGTCTTATGAAGTTTTCTCTCTTGGTCATAACATCTTATCATCATGCTGCAGATGTCCGATGTTGGGATTCGAAGGAGTCGATCCAACAAGGACTGCAAGGGAATTACCGAGCCAAGCAATTGATATTATTTTTTATGATTATCGGTAAATAGCATGATAATATAAATTACAGACCGGTCTTGAAGTTCCTGCTGCTTCATATCCATAGCATTGACATTGCTCATCCCCTGTCGAGATTTCACGTGGCCCCGGTTTCTCTAGTGATTGAGGTTTATTGATGAAAAAACAGCGATTACGTGAGCTAGAATTATATGTATTACGAAATGAAAATATATTTATACGGGTAACGTAACTGAAGATCTTCCAGGTCAAAAGTTTACCTAAAAAAGTGTGCAAAACTTTTCTTGGTATCATCACTCCACGATAAACAATTTTCACAAAAATCTGATGTTCGTTTCATGAGAGATGCAACACAACTTCCATCTTCATCAAGATAAGGACCTTTATCATGTGAATGAACTCTGAGCCTGGAATGAAAATGTACACTGGAATGTCATAGAACTGTTCAGGGTTAAATGTTATCAATGAAAGAAAATATTTTACGCATGTGCAACTTCGTGAGCGATGATGTGGAAATTTCCGAAATATTTTTTGTGGGTAACGCTCATAACAGGCTTCGTCGTCCAACGACATCTCTTCATAGCATAAGGCCCGATTAGCGGCACAAAAGTCATTCCTGTAACAATTCAAATTAATTCAGCCACAGCTTTGTTCATATTTATCCAGTAACTATTAGAATTTGATATTGCTATTAAATATTCTTACCGCCTACGAAATTTGACGCTGACGGTACTTTCTCATACAAATGGTAACTGGAAAATCAACATTAATAATCAATACTGGAATTGAATGAATTGAAAAAAAATATATAAAATTTTGAAATCAACCTTGTAAGAAAAATCGCAAAGTCAAAGGAATCAGGTGATATGATTTTGGAATTTTTGCGAAGGTAGGACTGTATAGCAGAGTTAGTGCAGCTGGAATCCATTAAATGTTCGATCTTATTGTCATCATGCTTCTCTTTATGACAACGCGTCAGTGAAGGAAATGATCGGCGATCCTGATAGACACATTTTTATTTCTACATAAAACTTTGTATATTGAAAAGAAATAGTCAGACATAAATATAATTTATTCCGAGTGGAAATTCACAATAATCAATCACATAAGTCACTTGCGCATACTTACAGTTCCAATAATAACTCCAGCAAGGTTGATTTTTATTTTTGGATTCTCCACTTTTGAATATAACATGTCGACATTGTTGAATAAAGTCAACAGATAGTGCATGATCTCAACATTCGTGAGAAATTCGGAAATTCTATGGAATTGATGATGTTCAGTATAAGAAAGGACATCTCATTAATTAATTAGTAAAATTACTTGATCAACACTCACATTGTTACGAGTAGATCATAATTTACAATGACTAAAGCTTTCACATAAACAACATCTGGAAGGTTTCGTCGCGTTCTGATTGGTGAATGTACAATCAGTGATACATTTCCTGTAATAAACAACACATGGTACATAATTATACAGGTTGCATTTGAGTCAATGAGCTGGAATGAAAAAGCACAGAAACTCCAAGAAAAATACTTCACCAATCGATTCAGAAGGAGCAATTGCAAAGCGAGAGTTAATATTGTCATTCGATCTTGGACTACGGTGGCCATAATGGCAAGCGTTTCGTTCTTGCACGCCATTCCTTGTTATATGTTTTATTCCGAACCTTTCTTTTATACTTTCAAGACGAATGGCTTTGAGAATGAAACGCACATCGATGATACCATACTAGAAAAAGGAGTACCACGCTATTAATCATTTTTAATTATACTGAAGATTCTATGATGAAATTCTAGTAAAGTTTTATTACAAATTCTTGTAGTTCATGGAAGTACACAGCAGCTGCTGATTTATCACTGTCCTGATACATGCTGAACTGGCCCACTTTCTTCATCATCTAATTTAGACCAGAAAGAAATATTGCCATGAAGTTAATAAATTTTGAATTAGCATAAGACAGTTAGTCATTTCGTGATAACATGGTCGGGGAGTTGTAACATTTATATTGTGATAAGTAAAAATTAGCAGCATGAGCAAGTGATGTTTTGGTGATTCTGAATTCGTCAATGAGAATTGTCCATTCAGATGAAATATTGATTGTAGAGGTATTACAAATTGATAGCTAAATTCAGTTCACTGTTAACTCACTTCAAGATTAGGAACTAATTCATTAGGCGCATTCCCTTGCACAATCCATACTGGTAAATTTTCATTCGCTAGAAATGAATCCGATCTTTTTAGAGTGACAGAGATTTCATCTGATCTCCTATCGATCATTCGCAATGTCACTGTAAATAGTCCTCACATAATAAATTGTAACAATAATGAATCACCTATCGCAAGTAAATAATTCTTTATCATAAATTCTTTACCTTGATCACTTGCATGGACAGTTTTTGAATCATCGGCAACAGCGAATGCAGTCCAAATCATAAATTGCAGCAACAAAACAAAATATGAAAAATCCATCATGAGTTATCTAAAACCTTTGCACATACAAAGTGAATAATGTTTTGGAATCCACCTATATTCCAATAACTTCTGCTTCAAAATCCATGAAGGAGAACAATGAAAAAAAACCTTCAGCTGGATCAACACTGAATCCAATTGTACGCGACTCTTGGAGCTATCTGATATTTACTTGTTCAAATATAGAATTCATTTACGTAACACTTCTATATAGTACGCTGATATTCTATCGACTTAAAATATCATAGACATCATCTTTCTGAATTTTCGTAGTCTGATAATATCCACAGCAATGAGAAATTTTTTGAAATTCGATGGGCCCGAGAATCAAATGATTCAGAACAGAGAAAAATACCTTGCTCAATCCTCCTGCATTCCAATTTTGATGCGTTATTGGAGAATTGGAGTAGTTTTATTCCTCGATTTGAATTTGGTATGCAGATTTTCGTTATCTTCAATTTAAGGTATACTTCATTATACTCTCAATAGACAAATTATAAATTAAACTTCTGGACAAGAATTTCTATTGATTGCATGTCATCATATCATGAAGGCTCTAATGGTCCTATCGCAAGACCTAATTTGTAGGAATTGTTGTATTACATCTGGACTCACTTCTCTCAATCAAACGCCTACATAGTTATTCATTCCGGGTATTTTATAATTTTAATAACATAAAATTACGAAGCATCATTCATACAACAGGTTTTTCAATCGATATCCCGAATCCATTCTATATTATCCATCACGATCCAAATACATATGGGGGCTGTGTGCATAATCGCGTGCTAGTGCCTCAAGATCTCGTACTCGCAATAAAACATCTGAATACATCGCGTTGGTGCAATGGCTGACATCCTGTTTCAGTACTGGTTTACATTCCTTATTCCAGCAAACCTACAAAATCAAATTGTCATCATGAATGGTAACTATTTTGATGAAGTCTCTTTTCATGAATGAGCATCAACTTTGGAGCATTATGAATGTCTATTACTTTGCTGATACCAAGAATATCCGTTCCACATAGTGTCCCATCTGAGGGAAGAGGTGCAATATGAGACTCACCAGTCTTATAAGAACATATCAAATTCATTTCGCAAACGTTTTTGGGAACGGCCTGGCAGATTCTGTCGAATAATGACTGCAATGAAGAAAACAAATGTGTTACTTTCTTGTTCCATATCTTCGATCATATCCTAAGCTTATTATTGTCTAAGAGAATTCTTCAACAATGCATTGAAAAATTTCATGTTGATTATGATTTCACACTAAATTGTGATCAGGTCAAGAAAGTCACCCTTATTAAACATCTCACTTATTCATGACTTTCATAGTAAGTCCAAAATATGTTCTTATACCTTGTTCATTTGTTATCTGAAGTACTTGATCTACTAATTTCATAAAAATAGATGAGTGAGAGTGTGATGCACATTATATTATGAGTAGGGGTGGAAAATACTAACCCTTTTCGGAGTTATCATGCTGCCAAAGTCATATCCAAAGCATTGGCATAGCTCATCTTTTGTCCAGATTACTCTTGGTCCCGGTTTCTCTAAGGACTGAGGTTTTTTGATAAAGAAACAACGATCAGAAGAACTGAAAACGATCATCAGTATTAATATAACTGTTAGAACTGTAAATACATCAACCTAATTTCACAACTCAACAAGTGTTCACCTGAAATATATTTTCAAACTCTCCCTGGTGGCTGGACTCCATGATAAACAATTTTTACAATTTCCTTCATCTTCTTTCATGAGATATGCACAACATTTTCCTTCTGCATCTGTATATGGTTTTTCATCATGTGCATAAACTCTGAGTCTATAATATGCATTTATTTGAAAATATTAGTCTTTTGTTGTGGTTTTTGTATCTGAGTTTTGTAATATATCTTACGCATGTGCCATTTCATGAGCAATTGTGTGAAAATTTCCGAAATATTCAATATGATAAACACTGATCACAGGTGTTATTGGTAAACCGCTCTGCTTTATTTGGTAAACGCTGGTTCTTTCGTCAGATGTCATCCCTTGGTTTGGATTTGAGTAAATCGATTGAGGATGATAAAGATTTACATTTATGATCGTCTATTATTACAATGTCTTTTAAATTCTTACCGTGAAGTGACTGGTCAATAAACAGCAGTTTGAAGCGTAGATTAAAACTAGAAGAATGACAATAATGATCAGTATGAAAAGCTTGATTTATTACCATTGTTAAATATATTTGGATACAACCTTGTAAGAAAAATAGCGACAGTGAGGGAATCCGGCGATATCACTTTTGAATTTTTCTCAAGAAAGGACTGGATACCAGCGTTGACGCAACGGGTTTCCATGAAATTTCGGAGACTGTCGCCATCATATCTCTTCCTATAGCAATTGGTCAGTGACGAAAATGATTCTCGATCCTGTTTAACAAAAAATTTGTTTTTGAAAGTGTCTGCGTACGTATAAAGAGAAAGGCAAACTTTTGAGAAAATTGTTGGAGCCAAAGCTAATGGGATTGACAAAGCCAATAAATTATTGCTATTTTGTTATGTTATTATGATTTCCAGATGTAAATTTACTCACATGCCCAATAATCGCTCCCGCAAAATTGATTCTTATGTTTGGTTCATCAATTTTCGAATACAACATGTCCACATTGTTAAATAGAATCAGTAAATAATGCAAAATTCCAATGTCTTCACCAAATTCGCGACGTCTGGAAAAGAAAAAGAGAATGATAATGTTGATTCGAATTGAGTTATATGGTGTTATACACAAAGATTCGATAAAGTGGTCTTGAGAAATTCAGGCAGATAGATGCTTTTGAATGATCTTATAAAAACTACGTTCAACAACATGAATAATTAATTTTTGATGATTGACAAATAAAACAATCAATGACATGCTCACATTGCTAGAAGAACATCATAATTGACGATAATCAATGCTTGCACGTAGACAACATCTGGCAATTTTCGTCGCGATCTGATCGCTGAATGAGTTTCATTTACTATTTGTGGACCTGCATCGATTAAAATGTATCGTCATGAAAATTGAAGAATACTTTTCTTCATTTTAGTTAATTGATATTTGCCAATGTCCATGATTCCATCGATGAGTATAAGATATTACCGATACTTTCAGAGAGGTGTTTGGTAAGGAGATCGTTTTCTCTTGGTGATCTGGATAAACGATGGCCATGCAGATCTGGATGTCGTGCAATCACACCAGAACTTCTATCAACGTTTATTGCTGACGAACTGTTGATGTTTGCGATGGGCATCCCTTTCATTATGAAACGGACATCGACAATACCATACTGCGAAATGCGACAAGATTTTGTTTCATAAGTTTGGTTAATAATTATTAATCAAAGTAGGGATTCTTATATGAATGAACTGTTACAATTTTCTGGAGATTTTGAAAGCTCACTGCTGCTGAAGAGGAAGCCTTGTCCTGATACGTACTGTATTGTCCGACTTGTTTCATTGCCTGAATGGAATAATACCGAGAAAAAGTTAGGCAATTTTCAATATTTTAATGATCTGTATCTGGAAAATCTGATTCTGTGGGTTAAGTTCTAAATGAAACTCTTGATTGTGAGGGTAAATTCATCATCCAATAATTCTTATGAAGTTGGGTGATTTTCGATGGAAGATGATTTTAGAGAATGATAGTGTGACAGAGTACTAATAGGCTTAAAATTACATAACTCATTATCAGGAATTAACTCATCAGGTTTATTTCCTCGAACGTTCCACACTGGTAAATTCTCGTTTGCTAAGAAAGAATCTACTTTCATCAGAGGTATGTATAACTCTCTGTCTTCTTCGACCTTTATTCGTAATGGAACTGTAGACATAATGCATGCGTGAATAAAAATAAGAACATATTTGGACATTATGTATATCAACCCAATAATTTCAGTAGAATTTCTTACCATTATTATGAAAATCAACTCCATTGGGATTATCAGCAACGCATAGAGTCATCAATGTTATAAAGTGCCACGATGATACAAGCAAAATTGATTTCTCCATTATTAAATGCTTTACCACTTAATTGAATGATTTCGGAAACTACAACGAACTATTCTTCCAAATCCACCAATATCTATCAAATAATTGATCACCGCTGAGTAATATGGAAAGACCAAATTATCAGCTGCGTCAATATGATATTGGAATTTAAATATATCTGTTAGAGTCTCGGGGTATTATTGATGAACGTCGTTATTTCACACACACGTGTCATTTTTTTTAAGTTTTTTTATTGACCAAAAATTATTATTGAAACATCAGACCTTGGAGCTAACTACTTCAACGTTTCCCATAATATTATGCAGACAGATGGGTTTGTTGATTTAAGTATGTAGAAATCGTTTTTCTCGCATTCATCAATTCCCTTGCCCTGAAATTTAATTCATAAAATCATACATGCACATTTATGAACTATTAAAAGCATAATTTCAGGTGCCGGTCCACACCCTAAGAACTGGATAGACAATAATATCAATGATGCTATTGAAAAACTCAATTATTTGTACATATAACATAAAATTGACATCTATTCTAGTTTACATGGTTGTGTAAACAATTTTGAAATTGTACCGAATGCCATACATGTTATTACAATATTGTTGTGATTAGAATGTTTGGCTGAGCTATTTGTCGACGTGGATATATTTGGAATATATTGAAAACGAGTATTTATTAGAGCTGATGAATAACAGGTCAGAGTATTTTTGACTTCATTGTTATCTGCAAAGATGAATTTTGTATAACAACACTTCTTTCATATTCTGACTATTCGCTCTCTAAAGACTGATCCTAAAATGCTTCTGAGATGATAAATAATTGGAAAATAAATATGAGTGAAAGAACTATAACAGTTAGTGACTGTGATGGTAAACGCTCTGAGGGCCACGTCTCGTTAAATAATGACAATGAAGTAGCTGGATGAGGTGACTCGATGAAGTGAAATTATATATCTCGATGAAGAGATAGAAATGTGAGAAATGAGGACAGGTTGTTACTTGGCATCTTTGAAATCTAGGTAGAAACACGCGGACTGCAATTAATGACGTAGAAATGAAAAAACACGTACGTCGACGGCGTCAACACAACAACGAAGTCGTGAGGGGACAGTTGTTGTAGCACGGACACGTTCAATGATACAAAAAAGTCAAAAACTTGTGTGTCCTTAATTTTGTTCTGTTTTGTTTTCAACAAAGATTGTTGCACTATATCGAAATTTATTTAACGATGTTGTTCCATTTGGAATATAATGATTCCACTCTTTCCACACAAGGTAATGTTTCGAGAAGAGGAGACGGAGTGAAAGAGATGGAGACGAGAAGGAAACCTGGAAAGAAGAGATTTTTTTAATAATCTCCATTATTTTTGCTTAACGAGACTCCGGATGGACAAAGTACGACTCCCATGCTTTCCAACTACGTCTGCCAATTATTTTTTTCCTTCGCGCTAAAGTGTCCCCAAGCCATTACCTTCCTTCTCTTACGTCTATCCTGTCGAGAATTCACGTTTATTCACTATGCAATATAGCGATAAAATGGGAAATAGAATGAAATGAAAAAAGACGTTGGGCAGATGAGTTAAATTCATTTTCATCTTCACATTCATCACACTTGTCTGTTCAAATAAAATTTGAATATGTTCGTTATTGATGATTTTCTGAAATTATCTTTCATCATTAAAGTGTATCAGATGTAATTATAAACTAATCTTCACAAGGGTGTAACACACCCCAACAACTTTCAAATAAACTTAAAAATGGACATTATCGTATTATCAACGAAAATGTCAATGGGCAAACATCAATCTTATTCTTTTACTGATTATTTACAAAGCATACGTGAATTATAACAACGACTAAGTTTACGTTATACTGATTTATACATTTCCTTTGCATAAACAATATCTAAAATAAATTACCTCAATCATCATCACCACCAATAACACAAAAATGCAATTGACCTACACGACAATGAGCTGTGATTCCATTTTTACCTTTTGCTTCTTTCCTTCTTACCGAAATTGGAATAGCAATTCCAAAGACACGATTATACGGTATATAACTTGGAGATGGAGTAAAGTCGGTGGCGGTTATATAACAGTCGTTTGTATAAGGGGCTCAAGGCCGCCATACTAAGAATAAAAAAAAAGTGGGAGTGTAAGAGAAAAAATTAACGTTATCACTCGAGATGACGCTAATCTAACGTCTTCATTCTCAACGCCCCACGTGCGTTCTATACCAACCCCTCAGGCTTTCTGATCCGACTTGACTTTTTGTAACGACTCTTTCTCTCTCGCATTTCTTTTCTCACTCTTTCTTCAACGATTGTGTTCGCACAGGAGTAAAAAGAAGGGCGGGGATGGAAGAGTATATTCAGCTTCTCCTCACATCACAAAAACCCATCGCAGTAATTATCCGATAAGCGGAAGAACGTTGGGCTGCTCCTCGCCAAGCTGTTGACATATATAACCCCACCACCCTTATATCTATATCTATATACATATAGACATATTTGTATGTGTGCGGGTGTATGTGATAGGCCGAAATTCGCTTTCCAATTACCGAGTGGAGCATTGAATGGTCCAATTTCTTCTTTTCCATCCGCAGCTTTTTATTCCCATTCTCCACGAAGGTTCATTCTTTGGAATTTCTTTCCCGCTCATCCCTTCTTTTCTTCTTCTTCATTTTCTCTTTTTTTTTTTTTTTCTTTCATCGTATTATCATTGTTATTATTATTAATTTTTTTTTATATTCATCCTCGTTTTATTTCTCTTCACTTGCGTCTCGCGTCGTTTTCACTACTTCGCACTCTGGCGGATCTTTTTCTCTCGTCATTTTCTCACCCTCGTCAGGCCATATTGCCGTAGACATTTCCGTACGACGTGCGCCTACTGCAGCGAATCTAATTTGCCGTGAGCAAGCGCAATTTTTAAAAATGAGATTTGATATCTTGAGAATTTTCTTTTCAGTATATGTATATGATGTATGGTATCGTTGGTGTGAGTAATTTTATTTTTTCTTTCTTTTTTATAAAGCGCTGATGAGGGATAAATGTGAGAGGACGATGCTCGATTGAGTAGAGTTCCAGGTTATTTGGATTCATATGCAATTGTTTCATAAGTTCACATCTGTATTTTCACATATTGTTTGATCATTTGAAAAGAAAAATTTTGTGAAATGATTGTATCAACAGTTGAGTAGGAAACAATCTTTGATGATTTTGTTGGTGATAAAAAATACATTTTATTGTTGTGAGAGACTCATGATGACTGACGGAGAGATGTGAACGCCTGAGGAACAAATACAAATGGTACAACAACTGATACTTCAGATAGGATTTAACTTTGGTGCATTTGATGAGATAAAATTGCACAAGGATTCTAATAACGAAAAAACTGATCAATACCTACATCTCATATACCAAAATGTGATAATTCTTTGATATGTTTTCTATACGATCGTACAGTATTTGGCTTAACGTTTTCCACCTCAAGACATTCCTTGTTCCAACAAACCTGAAAATATAAAGAAGATTTATGAACATATCACATGGCAAAGGCAATATCCTATTGATGTTGGATATGTAGTAAATATATTCATAATGAAAACCTTAGTTCCACCACATGGTGTCCCATCCATAGGTATGGGTGCTGTGATGTTAGCACCATCTTGAACTTTACATTGCAAATTGATGATACACGATAAAGCGAATTCCATTCTGACTCCTCTCATCCTCTTCCGCAATGACTAAAACAATACTTTCCAATTAAGATTAACTCCATTTTTCTTTATAGTCAACGGAAGTTTTATGAGTTTATCATATTTTTTTATTCAGTATGAACTTTTGACTCCAAATTATGTATATGACGAGATCGGAAGATAATATTGATGGAAAATTTGTAGAACCCTGCAATTTTTATGGAATTATTTGCATCTTGGATCCGAATCTGAATATTTGCATGAACGAATTTTCGGTTAAAATAAAATCCCTCATCGATGTCATTGCATTCATTTCTAACTTTTTTTATTATTCCTTCTACTCTAATGAGGTATCCCACTAACGGAACACGTATACCAACCTCTTGCAGTGGTTCATACCCGTAGCATCGACACTGTTGATCCGCAGTCCATATTTTTTGAGGTCCTGGTTTCCTCAATGACCGAGGTTTGTTGATGAAAGAGCAACGATCCGAAGAGCTATAATCATTTCATGAACCATGAACAATTACCGATGCAGTTGGGCTTTCCCAGTTTATAGTTCGTACAACTTTGTTTAACAACCATTTTATGTTTGCATAAATTTTGATGTTAGATTTGAATTGGCGTTCTGTAAAATATGTTCCTAAGACATTAATACAGATCAACCACATTCTGGTAACATATGTTGCTGGAGATACACGAGAAGGTATCATTGATAATTAATCTCGAGGCAATTTCGATCAGCTCCCTATTTCGATTTAGACAAGATATAAAATATAAAGAAAAAAGCCTGATAACAAACCTAAAAAATGCACGCATATAATTTGTGCTAGCATCACTCCATGACAAGCAGGTCGGGCAATAACCCACTGTAGCTTTCATAATCTTCTCAGAATAATTCTCGTCGTTATTTGGTTGCAATTCGTCGTGTCTGACTCCGAATCTGAAAGATTGAATAATTATCAGTTGATTCAGGAAAATAGTCAGAAGATTGATTTTATTGGTTATGATAATTCTTACAAATGAGCTGTTTCATGTACAATAACGGGGTAGCTGCTGAAATTTTCCAAGTCTGTGATGGATGTAGATGGCACGTACATGTTGTCATCTATTTTGTATTGGTGATACCCAGGTGATGGATATCGCCGCGCTGATCCTGTGATAATATTGAATAATATTGAAGAAACATGTGAAAAAATTATTTATATATGTTGAAAATTTTCCATTACTCACCACCCAATTTAACAAATTGAATTCGGTTAGTTTTTGAATTATACTCATTTACAAATAGACCGAATCTGCGGGAAGAACATGAGATTAAATTTCAAAATTGATCTTGTTTACCCATCTGAGATCTTAGAAACTTCAACGAAGAAGATTTTTCTCCAAAATCTTGTTAATCAAATATGTGCATAAACATTATTCAGTTATTTATCCTAAACTATCATAACATTGTCACTCAACGTGCGGTTGAAGGAAGAAAGACATGGTTCTTTCCAAAATTTGAATTTGATAATACCAAGAAAATGTTCCGAGAAAAATAAATTTCCTGAATTTATCTCTACTTAGGTAGAAAGTCTGTAACATTCTGAGCTATCAAACAATCAACTGTTACAATTTATAATGAGAAATTATTTCACACCTTGTGAGGAAGATAGCGATGTCATAAGAATCACGAGGAATCAGTTCCCACATTGCCAAGAGATAATCACTTGTAGCATTAACTGTGCAATACGCATCCATGTAATCTAATATTCCTTCAGAATTCATTTTCCACTTTTTGAAATTGGTTTGACGGTAACATTTGATCATCTTAGAAAACGAATTGCGGTCCTGATAAAAATTGGAGATTATTAATCATGATTTTTTATAATTTCGCTTGAAATATTTCATCGGTAGAGCTACCAAATAATCTCCCCCCGTGGTCGACACTCACTGATCCAAAAATAACTCCTGCGATATTAAATTTAATTTTTGGAACCTTCACTTTTGAATACAACATATCAACGCCGTTGAATAACGTTAACAAATATGATAAAACGGCACTGTACTTGTCGCGGGACATTGTTTGCCTAGACAGAAAATATTGTGCTCATGATATTGTTGATCCAATTGAAAAACCATATGAAATTGTGTACTCACAATTGTTCTACCACATCATAATTAACGATTATCATTGTTTCAATATAAACGATCTTTGCAAGATATGGACTCAACATGACGTTGGGCTCGTGATGCTTTAGTATTTGTTTGTCTATGAAAGAGGTATTATTCATCGATGTTAACTAATTATTCACTGCTATACAAAATTAACTGTTACCACTTTCTCTATGCAGTTGATTTAGCAATAGAGTTGAGTTCTTCTCCGATTTTTCTCCGAAAAAATGTCCAGTGATTGGTCGGGCTGCTATAGGACCAGATTTATCAACCTGCAGAACTTTTTCTTTGTCATAAATTGAAAGATTTTTTATAAAATAACGATGATCTATCACACCGTCCTGTAATAACATATAGAATATATTATTGTTATTCAAGCATCTTTTTGTACAGGCAGTAAGATGGAAATTCCCATCAATATTCAGTTAGAATTTTTTTGTTGCAGAGAAAATTTTGTCTTCTGTATTCAGAAGTTTAATTTTCATTTCAACTGCTAATTGCACTGGATAAAACAAAGTGGAGAAATAACTTCGATTTGCTATTTGATTGACAATGAATATGATTGGAAAAATTCTACGAATCCTATTAATGATAAAATATTTTCATTCAATTAATCAAGTGCATATATTATTACAAATTCACGTCGTTGATGAAAGTATACGGTTGCTGAAGAAGTGGTGACATCTTGATACATAGTAAATGGACCAATTTCTCTCATCACCTAATGAAACCGAATAACGAAGAAATATCGTTGATTAGCTTGTCTTCCACGAGTAACAATGCAATCAATTGACATACTTTTCTTGAATCAATTTCCTTCAGATGTGTTCCACGTCCAATCCACATTGGTATGTTTTCATTCGCCAAAAAAGAGTCCATTTCAATCAAATTGACAACTATGGTTGTATTATCATCTGGCTTTACTGTCAATGTTACTACAATAAATAGCGACAATGCAAATTTGGACGAAGTTAAGTTAGGATTTCGTGGTCGATGTAATTGCTCAGCTTTCTGTCTTACCTTTCCCAGGGGATTCAGCATTAATAACATAAGTCACTTCGAAAAACATGACATTGTATAGAAACAGGACATCCATGACATTCACCATCGTATCTTTATCTGTAACAACAATTCCAAATTCGATTTTTGCTTTCTTGTCAAAATTCAATGATTTCTACTGATGACTTTGATTTCATTTGTTGGTAGTTTTGCAATAAATTATTCCAGGTCTTCTCCGTCTGAAATAAAAAGTCGTCCGATAAAACACCCAACAAATTAACATTTGACAAAGTTCATATACAAATTTATATAAAATTAATTCATAAACCCATTGTTCACTGAACACGAACTTCAAACAATACTCATATAAAACAGAAGACATAAAAAATAAAAAAAAAGCTTAGAATAAAGAATAAATCCAAAGCCTAGAATCTATCCAGTATTTTCGATCACATCTCCTTCTATTTTTTTTTTGTTCTTTCTTTTCTTCCTACTTTTTTCCACCTTCTTTCATATTTGTTTGTCTCACTCTCACTCCTCACTCACAATTTTATTTCTCTTATATTTCACGACATGTATCGCAATACATAGTATATATGTATATATATGAAATCGTATGTGCAGAGCGTCTATTCCTTCAAGCTCGCACCATTATTTTCCGATAAAATTCTCAGACACTCGACAAGGAGCCAGGACCAACGCATCGGGACTTCCGTGAAGTGAAGAGAAGTTTTAAAGTGGTTTTTAAGTGTCATCGGTTCTCCATCCTATCTCCTATTTCTTCACTCACTCGTTCTCATTCTCACTACACATCGTCATATGTGCTATCTTTCTCACTCTCGAGTGGTTCACGATGTCACACGGCTCGCTTGCGTCTCATCGATAAACTATAACGAGACAAATGGATGGGAGAGAAGCGATTGATCCTTTGGCACGACCTCGCTCCTCTAACTCCTATTCTATCTTTGGCTGTCTGTCTTTTTCCTTTTTCTTTTTTCTTTGTTCTATGCTGCCTCACTTTGTCCATACTTTTTTCTCACACAATATAACGCATCATGAAAAGATGTTATATCCAACATTTTTCTGTTATTACCTTGAGAAAAAATGTGAATGTGACTTGTGACGAGTTTCTCGAAATATTTCATTAAGATGTTGTTATTTTTTTGGCTGATGTTTCATATTTGAATATTTTTATGTATGTCGTGAATTAATTGGACTTTGAATTAGAGATGAGAATTATATTCATGAGAAGCAAATTGAAATTTAGTGCAAATCGTAAAGCTTTTCATTGAACTAGATAGTTATACATGAGCCGTATTCCAATTCTAGTTTCTGCTCACATCAACGTCACAAGTTATTCATCACTCTGCAGGTCGAGATTGAATAACTTAAACTTAATCATTGGGATAACTTTCTTGAAGATCTTGTCAATTGATCTCATGATTTAATGATCGAGATGATGAAAGTTTTCCTGACTTATTTTGTCTTACAACGCGAAATAGAGAAGATGAAGTTATTTTTCTTTTCAGGTTTTTATAGACTTTTTACGAGTGATGTATTCGGTGTCCCGTCTTTGGTCATCGAATTACATCGAATTGATTAAGTGAACAAATTTCATAATCGTTCTCAAAATGTAATCAACATTCATGTCAAGATTTTAACAATTCAATTATCAATCACACTCAGCCATGTAATTTGGATGAGCTTGAATGAGCTTTTTATGTTATTGTGCAGCTAGAAAGGAAGAATAGAAAAGACAAAAAGTTGATAAATTACCAGATACATAGAGAGCTTATTTGACATTTATCTGGACGAATTAAGAAACATATTATCTCTTCCCATGGGTAAGAGATTTGTAGGTCAATTCCCATGGTAATACGAACAATATATATGGTATTAATATTAAAAGTTGGTTGTGAAGAATATAAACGAATTTGTGTGCTCGAGTGATCGATGGAAGCAAACACACAAGTGAAAGAAGAGGAACTGAAAGGAAGTCTGTGTTAGAGAGAATGTAACTACTGAATCCAGGCAATGTTCATACGGTTGATCACAGATGGCGCGCACTGTTCTTTTTTAATGTTAACAAAGCAATTATTTAATATCCTGTAAAATAAATGAAATATCAATAATTCTCGAAAACATTTACAACTGGTCAATGTGAATTTTGCAAGTAAAATCGAGAAGAGAATTTACTTTTAAGCATTTCCACCAAAATGTATCTTTATTACACAATATATAAAATTGTAAATATGATTGATAGAATATTTGGCATATGAAATTGAACTATTTGTCGGTTCAACATTTATTTAAGTATCAAAAATATAATTAAGAATTGAAAGTGTATCGAAGCATAATAGAATACCCCAGATGAGTATATCATTCGCTATCAATCGTCAAGTGATCCTAAAGTGGATTGAACACATTTCTCCAGCCTAAAGTTCAATTATGTATTTATTGTTATCGATCAAATGGACTTTCCTATGAGATACAACACTAATAATCCATAATTTCATTGTCTCTCACCTTCTTGCTCTTCTTCCTAACATTCAAAAGTGAACACCGTCGAATTTGAAAAAAATCTAATCAACAGGACAACACTGCGTTAATATTATTCAATATTTTCTATTCATCTTCAATTTTTTTTTTTTTTTTTTTCATTCACCAATTTTATCTCTACACTTATATTCCATAAACTCTTTGTTACTTCATCCACCGTTCGTTCGCTTGCCATGTATATACCCTGGCTGCTTTAATATATGACTCCTTGTAATTGCTCTGCGATAAATTAATACGATTTCGCACGCATGTGCCGCACGATATATAGACCCATTGTTTCAGCTTCCAGCAAAGGTGGCATATACAAAAGAGGGGAAATAGCAGAATTCCCGCTCCCTTTATCATGAGGCCGAGTGGGTAGTTCGAGGAATCTGTTCACGACGAGCCATAGCATTTGAGATGCATTCGTTCTGCAATGGAATGAAGTCAATAAAAGTTTGCAATCATTGACAATTTGAATGATCGGATAGAACGAAGTTAATATTTATTTGTTAAGTATAAAAAACAATTTTTTTTCATTTACATCTGTGATAACTATTCATTAATGATTAAACGATTCGTTTCGTATCGAATAAGTTCTTCCCTCAATTTGAGTTAACGAAATTTCTACTTTATGTTCATGAGATATATGAAGAGCAGAGATCCAACTGCTCTGTAAACAAAACATTTTGCTTCAGGCAATATCACACTAGCCATGGTGATGATCAAGGCGGAGGAAATGAAAAAAAGAGAAGAAAAAAAAGAGTGGGAGTGATTTAATGGGGTGTGATGGTGATTTAGATTAAATGTTTCGAATCAGCCTTTTCCTCATACCTATCATGAAGAAAATTTTAAGCTACAACCACCCTCAACCCTTCAAGAGACAAAGATTCATCGATTTTCCATAACTAGATGTTACGTCAAACTTTCCTGAGAATTTCCATTCTTTTTTAAACTCATTTTTTTCACTTTTTTCCTTTATCTAATATTAATCAACGATAATAATTTTATAAATTAATTCTGTGAATTATTTAAACAAAAACTATCATGGAAATTTATATCCGTAGCTGCATACTGATAATAAATCTGCATAATGGTGGTAAAAATAAATTAGTAAATTACCGTATGAACGCAGTCTAGTTAATGGTAGAGAGAGTATGGTGGCAAAATATATATATATAATTAGCCACATACTCGTTTAGTATGTGAAAAACCAATGCGTGTATAAACACCAAACGTGTGTTGGGTTGCGTCTATGCCAATTTAATGGTACGAGGTTACAATAAAAATTATTGGCCGGATAATTTTCACCGGGAGCCAGCTCGTACAGTTCGTCCGACATGGAACATTAGTTATTGTATGTATCCCACTTCATGCATCTCACTCTCACCCGCGCATCCCTTCCATTGCTACACTGCATTCTCACCACTCCTGCTCCACCATCACAGAGTAAATTGCGAGAGCAGATTAAGTATAATAATTTCGTCATAACTGTAATAGATGTACGTGAATGTGAATGTTGAATAGAAATGTTTAAAATTTTTCATAATATTGCCATATCTTGCCAGAATGACAAGTAAATTCATATGAACATCTCGCTCTACTAATTCATCAATTGTTCATTGTGCTTACCAAATCCTATTGATAAGAATAAACTTTGCGCATCCACACATGATAAATTAGTCTCAAAATGATTCGTACAGTCAATTAAAATTAATTGGGCGTAATATAAATTCTATTGTCAATTAATTTTACATTTAATATTTCGATTCTTCTTTTCATACAATGTCATCGTTCTCAACAGAGAAATAAAATAAAAAAAGGTATTCAATTTCAAAACTGAATCTTGGCATATTGATAATGAAGGTGACTAAGTTGGCGCGAAATACCTCCTGGAATTTGATTGTAACAATGAGAGTGAGACACAATCGTAACAACTGAAAGGCATAACGTATGCAGTATCGGTTTGGCATTTTACGAGCAACACAGAAGCACAGTTTGCTCGTATTTTGCATACATATACATAACAATGACGAGTCCTTATCGAGATTTGTTTAGTGCTGCTATATCTCATGACGTTGGTTAATGGCAATTCCAACACCCCGTTACATACGCAATGTTCACGTTGGCCCATTCCTGATGACGACAATAGCAACGATCAATCAGCTGGCAAATTAACGACCAATTATGTGTCTGGTGTGAGTATGTTGATGAGAAACTAATCGTGATGGCATCATGCTATTTACCTTAAAAGAATTGACATAGTAAAACAGATGTTGCGATGTTATTCATTGAACTATTCTTTATTTGTTTACACATTTCAAATCTTTCTATTCATTTTTCATTTCTCTTTGAACCTGTATGAGATTATCGTAAAATTCAATGTCATAGAATGAACTCATTGACATTTCTTTTGCACAGAAGTAGAAAATTCTTTTGTTTTTGTTAGGATTTCATTGGGAACTCAATTATAACTTTTTATTATGCAGTGCTGGGAAATGTATTGGTTTAGATTGAAAACGGATTTTGTATGAAGTTGGTAAATCTCTACGTACATTCAAATTCACTGGAACCGGAAAACGAGTTTTTGAAGTGTTGTCTGTCTGAGCAATACACCAAATAATGATTTCCAATGTAGAATACATGCTGCAAATACCAATGTATCCGGATGAGTAATGAATTCAAGTTTTAATCAAGCTTTGATTCCTTGCCAGTCTCATTCATGATAAAATGATTAATGCAGATATAAAAGACAATATTTGTGTATTGATGGTTCTAAATAACTCAGTATTCTTCATGTAGGAAAGTATTTCCGTTCTCTCATTTCCCAATTTGATGATTCCTCAAAATGAATAAATGCAAAATTCCGAATTACGGATAGAAGAACTGATGCATTTCACCAAATGAAATCTCTAAAATTAGAAAATAAAATTTGGCCTTTGTCAGATGTGTAGTAATCAACGAAAATATTATTCAATGTATCGCATGAAACGTGTATGAATATAGTGGAGGTAATGTGCAAGAAAAATGGAGGTATAATAATGAAGGAAAAATAAAAAGCAAACGAAATCATGAAAATAGAAAAAATAGAAAAAAAGTTTATGATTCATTCGAGCGATGAAATACATGTAGCTGCACATTTAAAAGGATGGAAGTTCGTTAGGGATGAAGGTGGAAGGGTGGTAAAGAGTGCCAGAGAGGGAAATATATGAAACAGAGAAACACAGTGGGTTGTGTAATTTTGATGCGGAATTGAAACAATCACAAACCACATGATTGCATCATGGCACAAACAATCATCCGAGTAATCAAACGTATGAAGATATTGGGTCGATATAATCACTGAATTAATTCCCAATACTCAATTTCATATATGTATCGATGAATTTGTATTATGAAATTCAACATTTCATTCGATATTGTATTTTCAGCTTAGTTGAGCAGCATTAGAACAGACCAAATCACAATATTGAAGTGACATAAATGTATCACTTTATCTGTTGTTAACGTAGAAATGCAATTCTAGTAGGAATGATGGTCAGAAAAACTACTGGATTGAAAGTATTGAAAACTTTATTGAATGAAAATATTGTAATTGTGTAACAATAAAGTATCCATTCTGATTTCGGTTACAAATTCATGTACAGAAAATCAGGTTTTTATGCCTGAACAAAATCATATATTTTTGATTTTAGACGAAATGCCAATTGCCGTGATCCAATAGAATTGCGCTAGAAAAATTCAGCTGTCACTATTACAATTGTTTTGTGGAATATATACGACAACGCCGTTTTCTCGTTTAGCTATTTCTCCAAATTCTGCTGCTGTTCCTTCCGTCACAGTATTAGTTCGAGATAACAACTCATAGTATAACGCTTCTGTTAATTCGTGAAAAATTAATTCTGTACCAAAGTTGCGGGTTTCAACCGATGAAATCGACTCTATTAATCAAACACCAGAATGAAAATATTATTAAAAGTGTGACACACATTTTCTATCTTATTTATTCTGGCTTTATGAAAACTTGAATAATTTGATATTTTTATGCTTTTCGTTGGCTACTTACTATTAGTATGATATGGAAAAAGAACTTGAACTGTGGAGCCTTTAATTATTCCATACCCATCATACTTTGCTTGAAGTTCATTATTAACATATCTATATTCTTTCTTGAAATTTTGTTGACGGCCACCTTCTCTGGTGATGTTAAGCCGATAACATGAGATGGGCTTGGGAGTGTCATCTTTTGGTATTATTGTAGCCACAACGTTCCACTCTCCAAGGTACTGCAATTCAGGAGTTTCTTATAAGGATGGAACATGTTTTTCCTTTTATTTGAATATAATAAGACGATGTTTTTTCAAATTTATTTTCACGAATAATTGTATTACTTCATCACATTCATTTCCTAGTCAATAGCGCGCAAAATTATCAACCTTTACGCAGCTATTGGAAACTTGTTGATCAGTTAGCAATAGAAATGAATGCAATTCGCGTTGAATCTTCAATTTCATCACTGATTTCAAATTATATTAATCAATTTTTCACAAACATTGCACATTTTTTCCTTATTCTTCGTTATTATTCATTAGAATAGGTATGAATAGGAGAACATTCAAGTGCGTAATTAAATCGACTTAACACAAAGATAAAATTGATATTTTTCTCACCTGTGAACGTCTAAACTGATCAGCAAATCCTGGCGTAAATCCAAACATAATGACAGTTATGATGGTGATAAATGCGATGATTTTAATATTGGACATGATGAGTGTTAGAATCGATGAACTTCGGAACACTGTTGAGGAGTAAAAGAAATGTCTGATGATTTTTTTGAAACACTGAGCTGACATTCGATGCGATCATGTGATCTGTTGATAAAAGTAAAAAACATTAAAACGGAACAATTATATCAATTATCGTTTTGATAGGGGCCATGCTCGATATCATATTATTTTTCAATTACTGTAATCTTATCGAAATTTTTTCATAGAAAACTTGTCAACAAAAGAAGAGTCTCCGAGTCTCTGAAAAGAGCTCTGAGTTTCCAAAAAGTTTCTATTAGCTAAATGTAGCGTAGAAACCACGAATCTATAATATTTCAAAAGTGACCATTGTTAATTGTTTTTTTTTTTCCATTACTATATGATGACTCACATAATCTTCTACTAACTAAATGGTCTTTCTTGTATTATCGATATGAGAAATTTTTATTATCGTTGTCCCATTATAAACAATTGTTTCAATATGAATTATTTATCAAAAGACATAATCACTATCGCAATATTATCCCAATTCTGGATCATTATCAATAATTTCAATCTTCGAAGTTAAGTCCATCAGCTTAAAAGTTGAAATGAAAGTACTTTATAAAATAATTTTTGGTAGTACGTCCTGACATCGATTTTTGTCACTATTAGAATATTTTTCAAACACTATCTAAATTTCTGAATGATTATCCAGAACGTAAAGTATAGGCCTTGCCATCACCAATAATGAACATCGTCATCATTTAATATTACATCGATTCAATACCAATTTGACAAATCACTTTATGTATAATATGATCCATAAAACACCTGGTGAAACACATCGAATGAAGATCATCTACATATGGATCATTCATATACTGTAGAGTAGCTCATTGTTGGCTTCCCAAACGACAAACCTGACGAAATTAGTCAGTCGTGCATGAATAGCTTTCACGTGAAATGATGCACAGGGTTGTTACGACGGTTTCTGGTAAGTTGTCTTGATGTGGGTATTTAAACAATGCAACTCATTGCGAGCAGATAGATTTAGATGTGATTTGAACAATCGCTATGACTAAAATAATTAGCCTCGAAACCGCTTGACGTTGCCAGAATATCAAATTCGGTTTTAGTAGCCGCTGAAACTGGAAGCTTGCGTGATAATAATGCACAGGATGGTTTTCGGATGATATCACACATAATTATTTCACCACCTTGATTGAAGCTTTTTACGGAATAGCCAACTGTAACTGGAAAATAAAATAATCAAATTTTTAAATTCAGCATAAAATGGTTTTCATTGCATTTCACTATCATGAGTTAATATAAAGATAAGATTCTACTATTTTCCATCCATAACTCACCATTCCCGAGATTTTGTAAAAAAATATATATTCCAGAACGGATAATTGTCCCATATCCAACATTTTTTGTCAAAACGCCATCCATCATTAAACTGACTGTTTGTATAAAGCATTGGTCGGCAGTGTTCATTCGCATGACATTAATCATGAAGCAAGTTATGTTGATAGATCTAGAGTCCATGAACAATATGGTACCCACAACATACCACTGACCTTTAAACTGCATTGAGAGAAGATCCCAAGTTTCATTCAGTTATATATTCATCATGATGACGAGATAACGTATTTACAAGATTATAGAATTAAATATTTCCACTCAATATAATAGTAATTTTTCTGTACCGTATCAACAGTGAATGCATCAGTCGGACCCGTTTGAGTTATACGAAATACAGTGAGACATGTGATAATGATGAACAAAAGAATTTTCACAATAGGCATAATTACAAGACAGTAACAGAATATTGCGTAAGACAATCGTAATTTTGCACAGCTCAAAAATTCCTTCATGCTGCTGAAGGAATTTTTGCGCTTTTATACCTGGAACAGTTCAGTTGCGTGGGTGGAAAATGTGAGAGGGGCGGGGTAATTTATAGATATTGGGGAAATAAATATATGCCGTTTATTAGTTCATGGAGGAATTAACGCGGATAGTTAAGTTGATAACCGTCACTTCATCTGCGAGAAATAATGACAACATTATATTGTATCCAACGTATGTTTTGTTTTGGTTGGTATTCATTTTACAATCCTGCGATCAATTATGATAAGAGAGTATTTACTGATCGAGGACAGTCGATCTCTAGTTGATGTCAAAGATTCTTTGTGGATATTATGATTGAAATGATCATGGTATTTTTCAATATGGGCTGGATAATACCAGAAAGATTCGTTGCATCATTTCCTACCAGTTTAATGATCAACGGTGTATTATCGATAAAGATATTATTCATCATCATCTTTGTTTCACAGATAAATGTTATTGCATGGAAATAATTATGAGAAAACTTGATACTTATTTCATCAATTGTCGTAATGACACGTTATTAAATTTTTAATTATTTCATCTTATTATTTTTTTAGGTGTCTTCACGATTTCTTTGGCCATAATAGTTGTTGTGGGAGTACGTCGTGCAGTATTTTCTGGTAAAAGGCAATAACATTTATTATTTTCTTTTGTTTATCACCAACCTAGAATGTACAAGTTCTCTCCATCATGCTTTAGCCCCTCCACTAGTCCGAATCATTAGAATTGTTTGCACAACATGGTGGGGCTGATACATTGACTAAGAATATTTGAATAGTTGGCAAGAAACAAAAGAATATGTTTTGAAGTTCTCCAATCGCAATCGGTGAATTAAAATTACAAATCACAAGAGTCAATCCAAGTAGTATTTGAAAAAATAGATAGAGCAGCTTCGAAAATCTGGTGAATTCAATTCTTTGTTGGGTCACTCATTTCAACCAGAAGAGAGACAATACAGGACTTCAAAAAGTTTGGCGTGCGGTGGTGGAAATTCTGCTTTCAAGAAGTCATGGAATTTTGATTGACACAAATCTGCTGGAGATAAGTCTCACCATGAAGAAATGGGAATCGCTGAATGAGTCGCGATTAAATCACAGTGATAATGAATGTGACAGGAAATAAATAAGTTAAAGGATAAGATTGCAACTGATTTTATTACAAATTATTGTGGAATCATTGTTGAATGTATCCATGTTATTGATAAATCATTTTATCATTTTTCATTTCGAAGTAGTTCAAGAAAGAATCAAAACTTTCATTCATGCTTTATTCACACGATGATGAATGTAAAAAAATACACATCGACATTTACATTGCGAACGTAAGAATGATAAAAACTACGCGACGATCCGAATTTCACAAAGCTAAGAAATTACAATTTTCATGATTGAAATATGTTCAGCGTCTTTCTAAGTTTCACATATTCGATTTTACTGCCGGGAGTTCTATAAAATATTCGAATTTGAAGAATTTATGTGTAGTATTTGCTCACCATCATTTCGATCTGATGACATTTGTATCCGATCATCAACAACTTTTCCATATGATTGATAGTTGTGCGTGAATCCATCTACCATAACTTCAACAACTTTTTTGAAGCCCTGTTGAGCGTCGTCTGTTTTCGTTATGTTCATCCGATAGTACTTGATGTCTACAGAGTTAGAATGCATCGGTGATGTCACAGCCAAACTGTACCAGTGTCCAACAAGCTGTTGGTCATGAAAAAGAGTATCATTATGATACATAATTGTATTATAGCAATGGTTAAGAAACGATCCTACCGCCCCATTGTAGTAGGCGTTGGATGACATGATTTATTGAATATGAAGGAATTATTGAATTCTTACCTGATCCAAAGTGAATTCATTCGCTGAGCCCATTTCAATCAGTTGAAACACAACACAACTTACGACAAAAGTGATTATAATATTTTTATTGAACGACATGTTGATAGTGGAGAAGCAGAAATATTTTTGGCGTGATGAAAAACTAAAATGACAAATTCGAATGCTCTCCACGAAATCGAGAAAAATGGGAATAATGGGGTATGATGATTGGTATATTATCAAATGTAGATGACTTCATCACTCATTACGATGTTACTAAACTTTTAGAATTTTATTATCTATCGTTTCGCAAGTTCATGAAAGCACTCACATTTATATCAAGAGAGAAGCCAATAATTACTTTCGATTCTCTTCGCTTCTCCAAAGTTACTATGCAACCATACTGTTTGCTATGTAATAAGTGTTCTTTATTCAACCTAAATGGCATGATCTCCATTGTCGAGTTCTCTGAACAATTCGATTCATCTCAATTGAATATAAACATTTCCAAATATTTCCAGCTCCCCGGATAAAATTGTTTTGCTTCAACAGTAAAAGATATTCTGCGAGAATCATTCGATAATTATCTATCGTATTTATGACATGATTGCATTTTTCTTATTTATAACAAACGAAGCAAGAAATACCAATTTAATAGAAATCTTTCATATTATCGACAATTGTTTCATGTTATCAACTTTCAGTAATAGAACTGTTGATGGTATCATTTAATTTTCTCAATTTCAACAATTTAATGTCGCGGGTTCATGGACTATATGACTGAAGCAAAAAAAATAATATTTCTTTCTTCTTTCTACAACCTAAATAAAACGTGATCGCAAACGCCGTCTAGCGAGGAAGTTTGACAATTATTGTTAACATTTATTTGTTTTGAGAAATAATCGTATCATTTATTTTAGATTTTTTCTTTATTCATCGAGTAGTTTTATTTTATTAGAAACTATTGACAGTTTGTAATAATGTTTATTTCAAGTCGAATTTTTTTTCCAATCCTCGATGAATTTTCCAGAGCTAAAGGTTTCCATGAATAATCTATTGACCGCGCTGATATGGAAAGTTATAAATGAGCTGCAGGTGAATGAGAGTCATATGAGCAATGATTGTGGTCGAAATAATATGGTTTTTTCGTTAATTGCTTTGCAAACTTGTTGAATATTATCTCCATTTCCTTGGGAACTGAGAGCTTACGGGAAAATAACGCATAATTTTCAATGGGCTCAGGATAACTGTATAGTACTATTTGCTCAGCATGATTGTAGCACGCGACGCCATAAGAAGATCCTGATGAAGGTAATGTAACAGAGAAAATAACGAGAACTTTAAATTTCAATATTAAATATTAGTATATTTAGCTCTTTGTTCCAATTATTCAGAATTAATGTCTCCAACTATGAAATGATTGGCATTCAATGGAATTAGTTAGTAAATAATTTCATTGTTTTCACTTACCCTTCGCCAAATATGGAAATAGTACATGCACTCCGGATTCATTGAATTTTCCATACGCGTCGAGCTTTACTGGAACACCATTAAGTGAAAACTTAATTTCTTTTCTGAAATTTTGCCATCGGCCCTCTTCTTCTGTTACATTCATCCAATAGCATGAAACGACGGCTGACACATTAGGTGTTTCCGATATCACTCCAATGGCATACCACACACCAAGGTACTGCAAATCAAAAGTATATTCATCTGCTAAATTATTCGTACAAGGGTGATGATGGTAGAATCGATATGCAATTTTAAATCTGCCAACCCAATTCATGAACGGTTCAATCTAACACGATGAAATCATGTTATAATGAACGTCAAACTTGTTCTAGGATCTTCTTACCTGGTGGCGCGTGAATCCCTCATCGGAACATAGTTGCATTGTGACAAAAGTGAAATAACTCATGATAAAAATGAGGATAATAATTTTATTCCTCGACATGATTTCCAAAAGAGAGAATTACTTCGTAAAACACTGCTGGGTTAAGAAAGGAATATATGGAAAAAATTGGAAATTGTGTAGCCTTTTATGCCTGTGATCTTGCACTTTATGTCGCGAGGAGGGGTGATATCATAGTATAGCATCTAATCTGCTTCAAAAACTGGTATTGGGAACGTGACTCATTATATCACACTAACATCCAATAGATGTTTGCCATTGTTTGTTCTAGTTCCACATGTGAAAAGTACTGCTACGTTTTCTTGTCAGGCAACCGTTACTTCGACCATGGTCAAGTCTCATTTTTGAAAATGAAAATATATTCACAATTTCTGTAGCTAGCTGAATACTTCAAACGATTATTACCTGTTTTTCTTGCAGTAATTGAACGTTGAAAAGTTACTTTTTATCCTTCATTTTTATATTTCCGATATGAATGTACTTCTAATTGAATTGTTATTTTATTTTGTTTTTCATTACAAAAATATTTGATGATGATTATCTGATAAGTCTTATTTTTATTTCCAATTTCATAATGGTTTCATACGGTCGACATTTTGGATTTATCCAGAGAGTAATTGAAGGCAATTAAATATTTTCAACTGTACCTGGTTGTTTTTCATTCGCATATCGACGACAGAAAAAATTATTATAAACAGGATATGCATTGGGATTGAAATAGATCAATGCAAAAATCACTATAAAATTATAAATGAGGTAATAAGTATACTCAACTGCATTTTACAGACAAATACAACATGGAAATTTATCAATATTTCGATTTTTTACAACCAAAGTAAATAATCATTAAACCAGTTCCTCATGTGAGAAAAGATTGTGTTGAGATTTTATTTTTCGTTTAACGTTCAGACATAATACAATAAAATTAACTGAAATCAACATTTAGGTACAAAATTGTTGCATCAATTTTTGCAAATATTCAAGTAACTCTCTTCAAAGATAATTTTTATTCAAATTACAATGAAAATTCGATTTATATCTCAATCAGTTTCACTTTTATCATTCAGGACTCTGCATCACAGTGTTAACATGCACAAATCACTTCGACATCGTATCTGTGAAAAAAATAATCCATTGGTTCATACATTCTGAAGAATTGCGTTGTATTAGGGGCAGTCGTTATAAGCCGGATAAAATGGTTTGACATTGCTATTTTCAGCTAATTTTTCAAATTCCGCTTTCGTTTCTGGCAGCACTGAAACCCCACGAGATATCAACGCATGCGATAGAGAACGCCTTTCATTATGTAAAATCATTTCTTCGCCGTTATTACGAATTGAAACTGACCAAACAGATGTTGCTGAAACAAAAATAATATTTTTCTTTTTTTGATTTCCATTGTCATCCTACTTTTTATCATATCTCATATCTCGTCACCCCAACTGGTGCCAATAACAATAGACGAATTTCCCATTGGAATGTGACCATGTTAACATAATATTTGTGAAGATAATTAATGTACATCTCTTTGTTTTACTCACCATTTGCATGAGGAAAAAAAACTCGTATTTGGTCACCGACAATATTTCCATATCCTTTAACTTCTATTCGATCACTATCGATGCTAAGATTCACCTTCTGCACAAAATGTTGACCATAGGTTTTAGTTACATTGATTCGATAGCAGCTTATGACATGAATAGGATTATATGCTGTTGATATGATACTAATAGCATTCCACATTCCCACCATCTGCAATGTTCAAATGCGTCAGACTTCAAAATAATCAAACTGGCAAAATGATATATTTACATTGCAGAATATGACTCAATCCCGTTGATTATAAAGTGTTTGTGTTTTTAATAAACGAAAATATGTTGAAATCACCTCAAGAACAGTCAAATTACCGGCTGTTGCTGTTTGTAATTCTTTGAACATGATGAAACTAATGATAAGGGTAAGAATTATCACTTTCTTATTCACGTTCATGGCTATCGAGCAACAAAAATGTTCCAAAATGTTGTACTGAATGTGTAAGAATTTTTAGTGCTATTGGTCAAAACCTCCGAGATTTCCAACTCAAAATAGAGTGACTTATATCCGCTACTGCATGTTGGAGCAATCAAGAATGAATGTAGAGATAGAAAGAAAGAAAGAGCATTTATAGTGTATGAGCCATTCCCGCCATAAGGCGTAAATTCGAAAAAATTTATCACGGAACATTTAATAAGTCCGCTACACTCAGAAATATAATAGACGAGATATAGTTGTTACCTCATCGATGGTTTCGAAAACGTATCATACGTTTGATTGATAACAAAAATTTTGTAGAAGTCTGCAGCAGTCATCGGTCATTTTTAAATAAAAGAATTGAATGAGGCAATTAGGATAAAAATTATTCTACATTTCAATCAGTTGTTTTTATCATTGTTAACAGAACATGGAATCATTTCAACAGAAAAATTGTGAAGACAAGCATATGATGTTTACAGAAAGATATTTGGGAAACATAAATTTAAGAGGTGAACTCAAATAGCTGCAACAATCCAGTTTGTATTACCAACATTTCTCATTATTGAAGTATATGATCGACTCCGACCCATTGGGGTTTCGTTTTTCAAACTCTTCTCGTGTTGTTTGTAAAATTTCGGGAGTACGAGATAATAACCCATAAAAAAATCCAGTGCTATTCTCGCGACGGAGTATCAACTCTTTCCCTTCATGGTAAGGAAATACCGTATATTCGGATTCTATAAACAAATACAAAAAGAAAATAGTACTTCAAAATGCTGATTAATTGATAGATCGATTAACAGTATGATCAGTATTAAAAAAAAAAAAAATTTTCCATCATTGAGATGCATGAAAATCAATTTTAAAAATTATTGTTACTCAGATTTTATATTTACTTTCTCCAATCTCGCTGAAATCAACACTCAATTTGGAATTATTAAGTGTACCAACGCCACTTGTTTTTTTCACAACATTATCGACTTTCATCGTGACATCTTCGATAAAACCGTTGTCACATTCGATCCGTTTTGTTATGAAAATTCGATAGCACGTGAAGACTCTCCAACGGTCGATTGATGATGATATCATACCAACACCAAACCATTCCCCACAAAACTGGAAAAAAGAAATTAATAATGACTATTAATGAACAAATACTCTTACTAAATGTTCAAATGCCTTACATCTATTTTGATACTTGATGATTTAAAAAAAAAAATTATGTGTCAAGAAATGGTTGATTGTGCATTCATTACCTTGTCCAAATTAAAATCATCATCACATTTTGCTTGAATCTTTTCTAACAAGAAACAACTCACAAAAATGAATATAACAATTTTATTCATCATTATGATATGAATTATAAGACAAGAATAATTTTGTAATATAACAAATGTTCAAAAGAAATAAATCAAACAAGAAGAACTCAGCGTATCCAAAAAATTCTCACAGCTTTTATATCTATGTTTGGATAATTGGTCTTCGATAGAGATGGCATTTTAATCGTTCATCTATAATGAAAAAACGCGTTATCTGTTCTATTGTGTATTTATCACTTATTTTTTACCACAGTATGAAGGTACACGTGAAATAATTCATCCGTTACTTTATCAACATCATGGCGACATGTAATATTATTTTAATTGTTCATGTTGGAAATTCCCACGTTCAAGCGCATGATAAATCGAAACATTGAACGACTTTTTATGTTTAGCACTTTAAAACCTGTGTGTATGAGGATGTTGGAGAATAAAAAGTAGAAGTTCATATTTTTAAAATTACAGGCGGAAAAAATGTTGCGACAATATCTTAGGCGCGTAGATATCGAATAACTGGCAGACACTCTTCCAATCCGATCGGCTTCTATTCCATACGACGTAGTCTTATATTTCACAATTTATATCTCCTATATATTCTCGTGTAGCGAACACCATCAGAGTATTCACAGGCGCAGTATTAGATGAGGCATAAATGAAATTTGAATGCGTGATAATCCTCGGTGACTCATATTCCCCATGGCTCACATGACGGTACTGCCATTGTAGTACTGTCACAGGCGATTTTATTTATAGATGTAATAACACTGGTTGGCGTTTCGCTAAATACTAGAATGAACCTATAACAGACAGATTTTGAAAATGTTTGAGAGACAAAGTCGCGAGAAAATATCAAATGTTTTTAATTGTAAGTGAAAATTCGCTCAACATTTCTCTAAGAAGTATTCACTTCTTGTTGAATTATCTGTTATTGATATTGAAAAAGGACATTAAACTTCGTTTAATATAACGCAGTAATTGCTAATACTATATTGCTCTAGAAAATTAAACACATAAATGAAGATGGATATGGAGTATATGTCATCGGGTAATTAGCTCTTATCAAAACAGTTTTCACAGGTACATAATTGCTCTAATTGATGTGGTCGATACCGTTAAAAGAGGATTTACAGTAGCCATTGTGACATTATTGAGTTGTGAAAGTGACAATAACACTGTGCTAACCACGCGTCGAGAAAAATCAAATCATGATCAAGATCGCTGGAATTTTTGTAGTTACTCTGAGTGCTGCCATTCTCCTCTCATCTACAAAAAGTCTAACAGTAAGAGGCAAACTCATCACTAACTATTTTTCATAATCACCAAACATCGATTCAAACTTCATAATTCACTTTTGTATCAGCGCGGACAATGCCCTGCTGTTTAAAAGATTCAAGATCCCATAATATGAAAACTAGTCTAAGAACACGGCCCAATCAATTAGTTAATGAAATATATTTTTCTCTGCACAGGAAGCCAGCAATTTAATTTGGTGTTGGGATAACAGTTTCTGTCCTAAATCACTGACATGCGTGTCCAACAATTGTACGAATATTTGTTACGATCGTCCGGGCAAAGTGTGTACAATGGAAAATCATCAACCCAGTTTCAAATGCAAACCTGGTTTTGAAAATCCAAGGAATAGCATTGATGACGTTTGTTTACCAATCGAATGGTCGTGTCATGTGGACGAAGAGGACCCAAATAGAATGATAAAGTGTAATTCATCGAAATGGTTTTGCAAACTATGGGATGACCACGTCGTGTGTGGTATTAACAATGAAGATTAATTATTGAAAATAATAAATATATGATTTCGAAATATAATATGAATGTTTTTGCGAGGATGAACTTTATTGTAAATTTCTTCTTTTGTTTAGGATCGGTAGAACTTGATATTTTTTAATTATTAATTATTGCAAAATAAACAAAAGAATCGAATGAAATGTTCAATGAATTCAACTGTAACAGGAATTACGTAGAGAAATAGTTTGATGTGCAGTCCTCACATATGAAGAAAATAATGACAATGATACTGTGAGTGAATGAGGTCACTTGACTCGTGAGTCATGTTTTGATGATGTTCAGAAATCACAATAATTATATAAATGGAAGCGGCAATTAATTCACTGAAATCATGTCCGATGGTGGTCTGAAATCAATCAAAAATTCTAGAACTAAGATAAAAAAAAGAACAAAGCAAATATATTTTCCCGCCCGCCCAATTTGGAATGCTCAATTAGAAAGGTGCACCATTTCCGCACTACATTTTATTCGGCCAACTTTTGCGGGTGAATGTACAACGACTTCTCATTGCTCATTGCGCAAGTCGAGCAGTTAGTTGGATGCACTGGAAGATGTCGCCACAGTGACATTTTTTGAAAAGTTGTATTAATGAAAATTTAGGTAAATTTTTTTGAATTTTTATATAAAAGGCTTTTCCTCTTACAATATTCAGTAGTGCAAATGAACTCAGTAGCATCAGCATTTTTCTAATCGACGAGTAATAATGAAATCAATGAAACATTTCGATATCCTTTTGCAACAAATATATATAAATATTGTCACAACTGTTGATTTACTATGGCAAGTCATTAATTAATATAATCGAAAACAGGCTGTATATTGCCAAAATATAATTGATCTTTTTGGTTTTCTTACTTTCATTAAAATTTCGTAATACTTTCTCTCGCGACGATTTAATTATGCTGTTTGCATTCAAAAATCTGGAGCACACAGATTGGAGCAGATGTACAGAACAGATTCGAAAATCACGACCACACACGGCAATAATTAACGAGTATTAAAACTTTTCAGTTTATATATCTCGACGACGATCAGGACCGGAATCAAATGATTTATTCCATATGCATTTCTTCAACTACCAAATTATATTGACTTTGGGAATTATGTACAACAGCATTTTGTCTTTCATTATATTCCGTCAGTCTTAATAAAATCACCTGTTAATATTCTATGTGGAGATTCACATATCCGTCATTAATATTTATTTTCTTGCTTCCTCTACAAACTTAGAGTCATAAAAAGACAGTTGGAAAACAATTGCATATGTCTATATGATATTTTTGAATTGGTAAATTTCTCCATTGATCGAGCTCAAGCCACGACACGCAATATGTGGACAAATAATTATAAACTTCAAAGTGAATAAATGGCTCCAGCGTGTTCGCGATGTGGACATCAAGTTGGGAGAAAACTGAAATCTCACACAAAGGATCGCATGCAGGTGAAGTAGATTGCGACACCGCATTGACACGATAATTTATTTGTGCGCGTGAACAAAACTCAGCTGTTTGCTACTCGTGATACGTAAAATATGTCATATCGTCGTTCTAAAGAGGCAAATTTGTCATTTGATGATGTCTAATTCGATAGATTTATGACTACCGATATCTCCAATTTTTGACAAGAAAACAAATTGACATCTAATAATTATGATGAACACAATTTAACATTTTTTTTTGATAGTTCAATAAATGTCTTTGACGATTATCATTCTACCATACTTCATTTTCTTCATTATTTTCTACTCCTAATCATTAAAATATTTCCTTTGAATATTGAAAGGGAAATAAACTTATCCCTCCAAACTAAAAAACACAAAATTTATTTTCCGGTATGAAAAAAATCGACATTATTCAGGTAACTGATTGTTTCTCTAATTTCTACTGTGTGTATTCCCCGACCTACTCCTTCTGCTCTACCGCACTTGTAAAATAATAGATATTACCACAACAGCGACGTATACCACCACGTTGAAAATTGATTGGATTTGTATCGGTTGTTGATAAGGCACACGCGCATTTGGTTGTTCGCTTTGATAAACTCCCCTCCCGCTGTACCCACCACCACTTTGGTTGTACGGGGGTGCATCAGCACATTCAATATCCTATGCCAAACCATACAAAAGTCTCATGCATGAATATTGGTAGTAGACATTGAAAAGTAATATAGAGTGGTATTGAAACAGAAATATTGTAGAGAAGCGTAGGGATGCATGGGGATGCAATCGGGACGTGATTGGAAAAGCCAGAGTTTGAAAGGCATCAACGATTCAATTACAGCGTTCATTTAGTCACAGAATACATCAATGAGCGTCATTAGTTTCGAATATTACAATGAGAAAATATTTTGGTGAGTTAATTACTCTGTATTTTTTATTTATTCATCAATCAAGCAGGTTTTTCCTTTGTGCATGATGAATTCGGTGCTTTTACCACAACTCATTTCCAATAAATATATTCGTTTGTAGTTATTTCCTGTTACATGTCGATGAAGTAAAGTTTTCAGCTACGCTACCGCTAATTTCATTTGATACAAATTGGTTAATAAACAATAAGTGATTTATCAACTGCTCATGAATAATCATCAGGTGAAAAGTCTTCATCCAATTTTTATTCTCTCACTGAATTGATTGAACGCATTAAAATTATTAGCTCATTATATTGATTGGATAATTTGTGTGAATAGAATCAAAATGTTAATTGAAAATTAACATAAAATAAAGTCAAGTCATAGATTTTAAGCAGAACAAATAAATCTTGGTTGAAATTGATGTGACACGCATGGTACATACAAACACCCTACTGTGTTTTGCTCATTTTTTTTCTTTTTGTGCTGACTCGTGGGCAATACTGCTGCCATATACCAGTTAATGTGTCTATCATGAAAAATTCGTTAATTTCACAGTGAGTGAGTTCGAGTGGTCGATTGTCCTCCACCAATTCTCCAATTGCAATCACACGATATGTCAGTTACGTGTGCACTTTTCAATATGTCGTTAAATACGTCAGTATTGGGCTGAGTGTGATGATGTGTGTTTCGAGGGTGTGTAAAATACGAATCGACATTTCAAATTTCTTTCTCAATTTCTAAATGTAAATACAAAATTAAAAAAGTTTTCAAATTGAAAATAAACGTTCACCCGAAAATTTGTTCTGTTTTTCTGATTTCTTCACATCAATGTGTACGAATAGATCTTAAATCTTGGTCGAACTGTTCGATTAAATTAATTAGTTGTTCATTCATATTTATTGGTAACAGT
Source organism: Meteorus cinctellus (assembly GCA_030523045.1). Taxonomy (NCBI): domain Eukaryota; kingdom Metazoa; phylum Arthropoda; class Insecta; order Hymenoptera; family Braconidae; genus Meteorus; species Meteorus cinctellus. Next base: position 142,413 of record JAPYZF010000140.1, read on the forward strand.
TCGTATAATATCACTGGAAAATGAACAGCCTGTAATGTTTTCATATAACATATCGAACAGGATTATAAATGAAATCAATATGACAATAAATAGTCGAAAATGGCTGAAATGGCAGATTAAGTATGACAAATGAAGAGAAAATGAAATTAAAATAAAATGAAGAGAAATGGTGCGAAAAGTAATAATTCAAAAACAATAGAAATACAAACTAGTAACAAATACATTTAAATTCATTTGTATACATCTGTGTGCCATAATATTTCTTATTTCATCCATTGCTAAAAAACTGTTGACGAATGTAGCGAAAATTTCAAATATTCATTATAAACTATTCTTAAATTACAGTTAGAAGACGGTATGATATTGAATGGAAGAATTTGTTGACTTATAACAATTCTGATTTAATTGAGACGAGATTTATGAATGGCAAAGGAACACACGAGAGTAATAGATAGGGGAAAAGTAAGAACTGTAGAGAATAGGGACTCTACGACCCCCTTTGCAATGTCCCAATTGGAAGACTTTATTTCACCCTGAGTTTTTCCTATTTTTCTGTGGATGTGTCTCATTATACATTTATATCAATCCCGTATTTTTTTTTTCGTTTACGATAAGACATGAATCGGTTCGTACTGAACATAAATTTCTTGTAATGCGTTCATAAACTAAAAATTTAACACCCTTTGCCCTTTTGGAATAGGGAAAAAAAAATAATCAGAACAAATCTCAGAAATTCCTAATGATCCTATATTTGGCATCACATTTTTACAGATATTGGTTCAACTGTTCTGAAAATATTATCTCATGTTATGATTTATGCTATAAAATATTCTGTTTTCGCATTACAGGTTGGACTTTTGAACAAATCTTGTGGAGTTTCACTTAAATATTTTTAATAATTATGACCATACAGAATGATTCAGGCTGTAATCAGTCCTAACTCGAGCGAGGCTGCATCTCTATGTGAAATCTTAGATAAAAAATTGAATTTCATAAAATGTTTTGAAAGTAAATCGAACTCACAATGAAATTCGAACAATTTAAACCATTTCATTAAATTCGATGGATTCAAGAGAAATTGTGCACTGAAAGGCTATAACTTGCTAAAAATGTTTTCAATCGTTTCAAGTACTTGAACTAGATGTGAAGCAAAATAAAAAAGGGATGCGAAGTCTGCAAGTCCTTGAAGGCAGCAAGGGTAATACTTATAATTTAATGATGGTTTACCACTCATGGAACCACAAAAAAATGGGAATAATAACAATGCTCTATTCTGATGGTATAAGTTTGAATGAAGGGTAGGAGAAGGCAATCATCGTGTGGTATGAGAGGTACTAATTGAACTGGTCAGAATCGAGATTATTCGCTCGAACAATTAAAAAGTGATTTGCGGTTGGAATGGCCGTAAACGCAAATTGTGGAATCGAACTTCTCAACACAATCTCACTTCAAATTCAATTTCAATTTTTGTTTTTTCAACGAAATCAATGCAAACATATGAATTGGGGTAATTCAAGTAGTGTTAAATCCATGGAAAAGAAGACATATTTTGATACAGTCCATTGAAACAGAATTTGAAATGTACACATAGTCTTCATTATTCAATGATGAATAATACGAAATTTGAAAAATAATGCTGACAATACTTTAAATCGACATATTCCATTCTGGACAAGTCATTCCTATTTTCTGTTGTGTGTTTGACGTCATCAGCACTTTTTCCCTCTTTGTGTCATGTAATTGTCCACTTTTATCAACAATTATCCTGCTATCCGAATCAAACATGAGATCATTGTTTCGAATAAGTCTCGAAAATCAAAAGTTTTTTGTTTTTGTATCGTAATTGATATCTCAGTGATTGAAATGGCTGTTGAAAATGATTATATTGACCTTCTTCTAAACCAATTATCAAATTAAAAAAATTGATAGAAAGCAAGAAAATCTTGTTTTCAAAAAAGACTAATTGGTCTCATTTCATACTTCTGATTTTGTTAATGCAGGAATTGATCGAGAGTATAAATACCCATCAATTCATGTCTCTAACAACAGTTATATTTTTCCAAATAACCGCAGCGTTCGAAAATGAGTAAAATATTTGCAGCTATCGTTATTGCAAGCTGTTGTCTGCTTACTGATGTTGTAAGTGAAGGCCCACATGGTGAACTGGCCTTTCAATTGAGCACAACCAATAATTTTACTATCGACCAGGTGAACTAGGACCAAATATAATAATTATGATATAGTTCAATTGCGTTAGAGACAAATATACTTCACCTTCATTGGTTCCACTCTTCGATACATCTCCTTGATATTAACGTAATCTTTCATTACATTGCAGTATATTGGAAATTGGTATAAAATAGCTATACTTTATCCACGGAACGCTCTATTCGTAGCGCTCAAATGTGATTGGTTCAAAATTGAAACAAGCAGCATTTGTGCTGGATGTTTTGATCAAACCTATCGAAAGTTCAACGCCAACGGAGATATGGTCAGATTATACGGCCACGGAAGAGTTGATGAATCCGGAATAAGTGTTGGATCTATAGGAATTGCGAGTTCAGGTAAATGAAGAAATAATGAATATTGTGATTGACAAGAAAAGTTTGAATTTTTTCATTGTTATTATATTTGCAAACGGTTTTAAGTGAAATACCGACTGGATTATTTACGATAGAACGAGTCAAGCAAGTGTTGATAGAATATTTTGCTTTGTTTTATTAATTTTCAGGAAATCAACATTTCACAGTTCGAAGTTACGATAATGGTGATGATCTAATTCTCATCGACATGGAGAAAAAAGAGAACTCGCAATTGATATCTCGAAGACTTCCAACTTCACTCCAGGCTAAAACAGAGTACGAAAGTCTTGCTCGAGAAATATCAATGAAGGTTTTCTACTTTGAGCACAATGTCAGTTGTTAGGCGACCTAATTAACGCCAAATGCGTTATTCAATTATCACAAGTGTATTCTCAGTGATTATATAAAATTATATCTATTGGATAATTTGAAAAAATATATACGAAGAAAAAACGTTAGTAAAAGGTCAATTATAAATTTGCCAATGATTGATAGAAATTGGAATAAGTAATTCCGATTGTGTCCTCCTGTATATCAATGATAGATAATAATATTTAGAATGACCTCACAGGTTAATGAATTTGAACTGACACCAATGAATTCTATTTTTAGTGGGTATAAAATAATCCAATTCAACATATTTGAAAAGAATGTATGGATCGATTAAAGAAAAATAAATATACCTTGTGCCTGTTGATCTGGTTCAAGAATACAAATATGAATTATGTTGTGAACATATGTTGATCGTATAAACAAAAATAAATGTGTTATGGTGACCTCGATATACTTAGCAATCAATGAAGAAAATATAAACGTAGAACAGAAAAATTGGTTGATGACTGGTTATAAATTAATCAACCAAACTCATATATATTCTAAGTGTGGCTCATCATGCAGTAAAAATGTTCCCCATCGCTCAATTAGAACTTCCACAACTTTTTAAACTGTATAAAAGCGCGATGATATGGTGAATTTCGTTAAAGTAAAGAAATGCTTTTTCTGCGTAATCCATCCATGCGTTTTCTCACAATTATCCTCTGTATACTAAATGAGATCTAACGAATCAAATACAATTCGCATGGTATGCTTGACTCCATCGTAAACTCCAGAGTGAAGGGTTTTAAGTCATTCGTCGTCGTATCCCGACAGGAGAGTTTGCATGATGAACATCCCTTCATTATAGCAGTGCTTACCTACTCCACATCTCTCTTTTAGCTTAGCGCTATCTATTTCCATCTCTCACTTTCCCCAAACCCTATCGCTTGACATTGTGAACTAACGCATTCCAAGTAAATTCTCATCCTTCCAACTCCTCCTCCTTCACGCCGAGTCTGTTAACGCCACCCATTTAACCCCCTCCTTCTTAAGGACATGACGCTCATTGTCATCTTCAACTCGGATTCGAATCAACAACGCCGCGACTGCATGATCAATAATTTGAAGATTGACACTCAGGTTTAAAATGTTAAATACAATTAAATGATACATTTTATGCAAGATAAAATTTTATTGCATTAGATTGTCTATAAGAACAATCGTTTACCCTATTTTGATATGAATCGTGGACGCATTGGTCATTCAATATCAAATTTTCTTTGCAATTTAGTCTCAATAGTTTGATGTCTCACGAATAGACATGGTTTGAAAAAAAGAGGGGACAGACAGTGGATGCATTTTTATTGGTATACAGTCATCAGTTTTTGATGACATGCTTGTACTATGAAGAGAAAAATTCAGCTCTTTGTGTCGTGTTTGTGATCAACGACCATTTCCGATTTGCCCTTGAGCTATGAGTTGAAGTGGACGAAATCCTTTCGGTGATCTTTCAATCGCCTGAGATTCAATTTGTGGGTCAAGATTCCTATTTCCATACAAATATCAATGTGCATTTGTGAAAGTTGGCATTTTTATATATTTAGCCAGCATACGAGAGAACAGAACTGGTTTCTGATGGTATTGATTGGTTCAGGAATATATACATTCAAGATTATTTAAAATCTACTCAACAATTAGATATGCATCTGAAATAATTGGTCGATTGAATCGAGAAAGAAAATTCAGAATTTCCACGAATGTATATGTCACCTCAGTCTAAGGATATTTCACTCGTTTGGTAACTGTTGTTGCCTTTGGCTTCACCATAATCTCCATAGTCGAAGAATTATGTCCAGATTTGGCACTTGAGTGGTGATTAACTATTTTTTTGCGGCTGTAAATAATTTTCTTATCATAAATAATAAGAGTTATCTGCCATCATACTCAACGTTTGCTAATATCATGACCTGAAAAAAATAATTTATCAACGACACGGCGAATGTCTACCACAAACAAAACTTTTTGAGCTTTTTGGAGTTCATTCTTTTGTTTCTTGAACTTTGCGTGTACATTCTGGAATAACCAAATGCATTCCATTTTGGAAATTATTTCTTTCAAATTATCAATCCTGTCTTCAATCTGTTTATTGATCCCACTATTTAACTACTGGTTTCTCTATTTCACTCTACTGACGAAGCGAGAATGATTCATCTGCAAGTGGGTCAATCTAATTTCAACGATGAGATATTTGTCAATTTCCCGTGCTCATTTTTTTTCTGGATTCGAGAATATCGTACGACATTTCGGCGTGGTCTTCTAGTTTTTGCATGATGTAACAGTTATTTTATAATTAGACCAGGAGTTTTGCCGATATTTTATCCATAATGAATTTCACTTGTACATGCCGGAACTAAACTGAATTTTTGAACGGTAAAAATGAAGATAAAAGGCGGAGAAAAAATCTGGAGCTGATCTGGGTGAGAATCTAATTGAATTTTGTTTACAATCTAAACAACTAACAAATACACCATCGTTCCTACATCGTATATCAATAACAGCAAAATAAATGTGAACTATCCCAAGCCATATGCTGATATCAACAATCTGAACGAAAATATTTATTAATAACATCCCAAACTTTTCTCTTTTACACCATAAACTAATAAATCGGGATGCAGAATTATTTTTCCACTGACGATTCTTTTCTTGCAATCTCATGAATGATTCAATTGATCTAAAATAATGCCAGCATAATATTGGAAAATAAGTAGGATCACATTCAAGAAAGCAACATTCTCTAAGTGAAGCAAAACTTTAAAACCTTCAGAACAATTTTCGGCAAACGGATTGAAACCTCAAACAATGTCTTCTCCATAATTTAGTAAATAATCAAAATGGCAAACATAAAAATTCAGTAGAGAATTTTCACGAAGTCATTAAATGGATATTTTGCTTGGTAACGAGAAAAACTTGACACAGCCGAGAGAAACGGCGCAAGCACACGAAGAGAAATCGAAAGGAATCGGGTAAGAGTGTGTGTGTGTGTGTTGTGTGGTAGGAGTAAAACAGAGTAACGCCGTCAACGTCACATACGAGAAGAAACAGGAGATGCAAGAGAACACAGGACGCCAGGTTAGTTCATATACCAATACATCCCATGCCTTCATATATATATAAATGTGTGTGACGAAGGAGAGAAGTCTACTCGGGCAACGGTTCGTAGGGAGACTGGGAATGAATTGAAGGGGAGATGCAACACCACCCTCGCTGATCCCCCGCAATTTACCTCCTCACTATATTCACCCTTTACACCCACAACTACCACCGTCGTACTCACCGACGGGTGGCGCATGCCCATTCAGAATTCTAAATTGCACGAGAGCAAGCAAGAGAGTAATAGACAGAGTGAGAAAGTTAACGTCACCGGCGAACCGCCCGACGGGTTTCTCAGTGCGTTTGGCGAACAGTTCGTGTACGGACGTGTCCCGGAGTTTGCCTCATTCGTTTTATATACACAGAGAGAACATTTTTGTTGTTTCTATTTTTTTTAGCGAGCCTGATGAACATCTTATTTCTCATGATTGCAACGTCATATCGACGTTTATAATCAGACTCTGAGTGGTTCTGTATACCAATAATTTACGAAAAGCAAAAGAACAATGATAGGAGGAAAATATTGATGATAATATTGATAGTTGGAGATGAAGATGAATTAAACTTGATTGGTGTTTTCACCAATTGGATTGTTTGTATGTCGTCTTATCTACTGTCCCACGATGAAGAATATTCTTGAATAATATCTGAGAAAGAACAAGAAATATCGAACATTTTGATATCAACATTGTGTTGGACGTTGCGAAAGTTCTTCTCATATTCTTTTATTCTTTTTCACCTTTTTTTCCTCAACGTGTTTGAATATTTCATTCCCCTCTTTTGAAATCCGATTTTCGTTCCTTCAAGAAAGCTGAATGGAACACGAACAGACAGTTGACGGAGTGATTTGTGACATACTACGATTGTGATCACATTATTTAATGCTCGACTGAGAGTTGAAGATATTTCATGACAAATATTTGAATTAATAATATACGTACACAGTTGCGAGAAACAATTGACTGGAGAGCGTTAACGCGTGCTCAAAGTATATCAAAGCCACGTGACCCTTGTTCTCATGTGTGAGCACTGCGTTTGCCAAACTACGTTGAGGCTTTTCTTATTATCGTCACGTTAAACTTACATTTTTCATATCGAAAATTTCCAAATACATATCCAAATCATTGTAAACAATGTACCATTGAAAAATCAAGGGATGTTAGTAATCTCTGATTGGGAATAATTGGAAATTAATATAAATAACTGAATGATGAATATGGAGAATACCAAATTTGAACGGGAAGAATAAATTATTTGTGACGTAATTTAAGTCTGAGTGAATTTGAATGGGCTGTGGAATATTAATTGAGATCGAAATAAACAAATGAACAATGCTAAAACTATATGAACAATTGTATAGAGGGAAGTGAACGAGAGAATATGGAATTTGCTGTCAACAGGTATGTTTATTGAAATTAATAAACAGTAGCGTGAAAAGGGAATGAGTCAGAGGCACATGAAAATTTTCATCTCTGTATGCTCATAAACTTTGTGAATGTTTTATGTTTTTTTATTTGAATAAATAATCATTGACAATGGTGAGAGGTGAAGATAATTAATTATATAAAGACAAACAATTATTTGAGGAGAATTTAGAAAACTCTCGTTGAACGAATTTTCGTTATTGTGAAAATATAAAAACAGAACTGATTCATAATAAAAAACTGTGACGTGTGTGTTGTGATAATTGTGCGAAGACTTGAAGAACGAGTGAGCGGGAAAACTGATGAAGCAACAGAAGAGGTGAAAATAATTGACTGTTGTGGACAGAAGTATTTTCTTCACGGTGATTCTATAACCTACGCTTTTTACTCCAACATCGGAAAAATTGGTGAGTTAATTTTACTCTTCTTTTTTTATCTTGTACCACATTTTCCGTTCTTTATATGAATATTCATGGGATAAAGTGGGAGTAGGTGTTATTGTTTGCATAATTTGAAAATGTAGAGAAGAAACAATATAACATGAAAGAAAATTATCATCTTACTCTGTTTTACTTCTTGTTAAAGATGTAAATGAAAATTCAGGTGAAAACCCATCTAAAATTTTTTATAGAGATAGTTCAAGTAAATATTATTGGTGATGTTCACTTCGAATTGAATTAAATTTCATCCTGAATTCAAGAATTTATTTCAACATTCAGTCCATCCTTGAATAAAAAAATTTCCGTATGTTTTCTAAACCTAACGGATTTATAAAAAGAAACATTTCCGCTATAATAATCTCATTTTGATGATATAAGTTCCTATACATCATCAACAAATCCATTAAAGTGCTGTGAAATTAATTTAAACAACAGAATTGTGCATATGATGAAGGAAAGCGTAATTTTGTTGAGAAAAAAAATTCCAATTTTTTTCTATTGTTTTTCTTTAAAATATCGCAGAATTACCAAAGTTATTCTCTATTAGACGATAATTTCTCATGCGAAAGTGTTGAAAAGAAGAGTTTCACAAAGTTCTAACAACTCTTACTCAATTTGTATTCGTGTACTCTATTAATATATGAATCATCATTTGTGTTTGCATATCCACGTAAAATGAAATTAATGTGAGTCGGCGAGTCCAACAACTTACCGATTTTGTTTTTATTTTTTTTGCTCGTTATCTTCTACTCAGCATCTTGAATAACTAATCATCGTGAAAATATTATAAAACTGCATTTTATTCTAAATATTTTTGCATATCCTACAATAAAACCAAATTATTTTTAGTTATTTACAATTCTATGAATTTGAATGTATTAAAAGTACATTTTTATATAGGTTGAATACAACAAATTATATTGTAGAAAATCGTTCAATCTCAATCGAGGTTGAAGGCAGAGTTTCAAGTGGGTTCACGACCTCTTCGTGCTAATTCGATACCAACGCGTTGAAATTTGTCCATTTCACTCACTCACGCTTCCACTTTCTATTTTCTTTCCTTATTAAATCTCTATTTTCTCTTTCCTATGCTCAAAGTATATCTCTATAATGAGAGGTTACATGCAAATGTGCAAGACGTGTCAGTATATAATGCACAAACTTAAAATAGTACAAGTTAAATGCTTCATGCGATCCACTCAAAATGAGTTAAGTGCAACGAACGTGTATAAATATACATTCATAAAGTTCGTTATAGATATATGGATGATATGCCACGTAGAGTGAGTGTGAGACGTTGAGTTGACATGAATGACAGTCAGACGTTGTCGAAGTGTTGGGTGGTCTTAGGAAAACAAATCGAGTCGTGAGTTTTTTTCATTTCAAATTAACCATCGAAATTTTCAAGTGTCTTTGGCAATTTTGTTAATTTTATTTGAAAATTTGTGGACGTGTTGAATTATAAAATTAGCAATGTATATTATTTTGAATATGTATTGAAAATATTCTATCAATCATAATGAACAATTTCAATATTCGACATAAAATCATCAATAAATTTATGATGTGAACTTTGATTTGATTCAAAATGACATTCAATTTCATACGACAGTTGGATATTGAAAATAAAATTTATTTTGATGAATGAAAATATGACATTCATAAAGCATAGTAATACACTACCGTACACACTTAGGAAACTATTTGCGATGAGGACCCTACAACAATTGGTAATACCTCCGCGTGCGCTCATGTCCCAATGGGGTTTAACTTCAATATTGGACAAATTGGCGCCAATCATAAATAATTGACAGACAATCATACGCTCGTGGGTTGGTTTATGTTTTAGCTCCACCGCAAATGTAGGAGAGAGGGTGAGAAAGCGAGTGTCAAACTCACATCATATTCCCCAGTGATATTTCGTCATCCATCATTTGACATGTGGCATGCACTGTTATTTTTTTTTTCCACTCCATTGTGCATGATATAAAATTCCCAATATTTTTGTATTTATAAAATCGCAATGTTTAACCAATTTAATCTGATATTTATGAAATTTATTGGATGTATTGTGTGTATTGAGCTTGTTGAATGAAATTCGAATTGGGACATATTTATTGCTTGGTTTAAAGAGGTGAATAACAGTAATTGTAGGAAAACGACAATAACATTTGAAAAAGTAGATTTAAAATTGTTAGAAAGTTTGAAATTTTGTTTTTTGAATAAGACATAAAATTAAGTTGTTTTCATCAAATTAGTTTGTTCAATCGCATTATACAGTGAATTAAATTCACGTTATTTAAATTTTTTCGTTGATACTTCGAGTACAGGAAACGAAAATTTCCTCGAAACTTTTATGTTAGAAAGATTGGAAATATCGCATTATATTTTTAATGTCCGCATTATAATTCCAAGAGTTGTTGATATTCTTTTCATGCACGTTTTTCAATCGTCTAGAAATATTATTCTTCAGAAGGTTCCATCAACTGCTGCTCAAGAATGAAATTCAAATTAAAAAATTCGTTTTCAAAGTTTTGTCTGATTGAATTGTTAAATTCAATGAATCACTCGAAAACTCGAGTGGTTTCGCTACGATCTCTCTAATGTGAATATTCTCTCCAATTCACTCATCCCCTAGATGATGAATGTTGTAAAGCTATTGTCAATTCTTTTGTTTATCATGCAAAAGTGTAGATGAATATACACAAAAAGACATGCGGATTATTTCTTTTCAGCTTTTCCTTTCTCAGTTTTATTATTTGTCAATTTTTGTTCTCTGCTTCGTCCACGGAATATGAACAACGTCATAGACGCTGTGTTCTCTATAGAACACCACAGGAACGATGAAAGAAACATACGATGAGAGAATGAGAAAAATGTAAAACCTTCGCCAATACAAATGGATTAGTTGTGCTGTCGAGTCTACGTTCGGCCAAGCAAATTGACAAAAGAACGAGTTAGTAGTATGTTACGTAAATGTTTTTTATTCTATTGTGAATAAACACACGCATGTAGAGAGACATTCATATGGGGATATTATACTGTCAGGGCGCTTTACGTTGTTGGAAATATGAGAACTTATATCTATGTTTAATATTACTGAGAGAACAGTGAAGGAAAAAAATTAATTCGCTTTAATTCCACGACGACCATAATACTCGTCAGTATTTTTTCCTCTTCAAAAAAGGAACTATTCTCTCTCCTCCCAGTCCGTAATAATCTCTACTCGTTACTCATCCCGTCCACTTCATTTTCCTCTTTTTCTCCAATTTTCCTTGCTCAAATAATTTTGCAGATTCAAATAGACAGAGAGTAAATAAATTAATCACAAACATGAAGATATAAATAATAGATGTGATGTCAAGTGACATTATGTGTGGATGAGTTTGAGTGAAAATCAAGTTTTGGGTAGGCAACCGAAGGAAGTGGAATGTTGAGAATGATGGGACAATGCACATTGGTGAAGTGAAGCTGTTCTGAAATGAGGTCGACATAATTGCACCCCTAGTCATAGTAGGTTTGACTTGAGTTGAGGGGGATGGTCGCATCATCTATTGTCTCACGCAGGCTCGACCAGACTCTGATTAAATACTTGACACATCTCCCCTGGTCTCTCTCTGACGACAACGACAACGACGACAACGACGATGACGAAGACGACAACGAAGACGACGACGACATCGACGACAACGACGACATAACTTTGTTCGAATTGTAATTACGAGCCAAATCGACTGCTGGTTACGAACGAGTTCTCCAAAGGGATCGATCCTAAAATTCTACCAACTTTGAACAAACTATCGTGTCCCTTTTCATATATAAAGCTCCAACTCATACCGAACATACGATAAATCCCAAAAACTTTTTCTTTTCTTTTCACTCCCAATTTTCGTCAATTGACATACCCGACCTCGACTACCAATTTCAGGAATTTCTTCAATTGCTGTTTCGTCAATGAAAATTCATTTTCTATGCATCTTGATTTATATTAAATTGAACTTCTTGATAATTTCAATTGATTGATGTTTTAATTGCGCTGATTTACAATTCATTCATTGAATCGTAATTCATTAGGAAAATTGAAATACCCAATGAAATGAAACAGAATCGTTCATTCATTATTTTTTTTTGAACTGAACATTCTTCAGTTATTATTAACATGAACAGTACGAAAGTTTTGGCTATAGAATCGTCTGATTTTCTCAAGTTCTAAGACATCAACGTCGTGTCTAGTTAATTTTCTCTCTAGAGTGATAAAATGTTTGCGTTTCAGTTTATGTTTCTATTGATGATCAATTGTGTTATAAGAATTCAGAATAATATTTGAAATGACATATGAAAATAAATTATGAATTTTCCTCATGGTCCTAAAAACATTGAAAAACCTTTTGACAAAGTGAATCGAAAGAGAAAAGAAAGCGGAGGTGCAAAAATATGAAACATAATTACTGTTATTCCCATCACTCAGTTAGCCACAACGATTATTCCCACTTTGAATATGAAACACAGATTCATTGCACAAATGAATATTATTAATGCCAACATCAACTCTATTGATGAATCCAATGTTTGTTAATAAAGTTGACGATAAAATCATCGTTGATGATCAAAGCCAATATAAATCAATTCCATCTATTCCTACCCAGTAAATTCCCACGAAATAACATGTGATTATTTCTATCACCACACAGTCACGTGAAGAATTATTTCTACGATAGCATTTCATCAATTAATTTGATCAATTTTCATACGACCACCCAGTGACTCGCACCTACACTACTCAACACAAACGAGAATTATTAATCTCATTGGCTTTCTACTTAATAGTCACTGAGTCGGGGTTGTCGTTGATGAGTGCACGTATGTGGTTACCGCTGTGGGATTCGTCAGATGCATATGCATAGAGAAAGGATAAGGGTATGCGGTGAATCGTGGATCATACGGACATGAAAGTCATGTGTGTGCGGCATATGTGTTGGTATATATGTGTTGAATAGATTTTGGTACTGTTGCGATGGGGAATGTGATGGCTACGTACATAGGTAGTAAAGGCGGTTATTCGGGTATACCACGCGCTACGGCAGTCGAATTAGCATGGCTATCTGTGTAATATATTGGAGTGTATCGTCCGACATGTTCAACCAGACCTAGTGATATATGCGTGTATACTCCTGTTCACTGTTTTATTGGCAGGTGTAATCATTAAATAACTCGTCGTTGACACTCTCGCTTTATAATGCTGAATTGTTCGTGTAAATTTTAAATAAAAACGCATATTCTTCTGGTTATCATTGAAATTTATTAATTTCTCATAAGCTCATTATTCCAAGTTGCAACAAATGGATTTTTATGAATTAAATAAAATTGTGAAATAGTTTATATGAATGGTGCCAAATTGTTTGCTGATGATATCACTGTTTGATTTTATGTGGCTATGATGATTATCTGAATTTTGCAGGTTTTTATGCTGGCATGGAAATAAATTTGTTGAAAACTGCACTTTCTTCATGCTCTAAATTATCTTTTTTGCAATATGTATCGAATATATTCACAAATATAAAAGTTCCATCGCCAATTGCTATCTTCAACCAATGTATATTCATTTTCAAATCAAACATAAAGAGGAATGTATAATTAATTTTTATTCATAATTAAATATTCGTTTTGTATTTATATTCATATTTATTTTCGGAGTATTCTATTGTTAGGAATTCCAAAATTCACAAATACATTCCTTGATGAATAACTCGCCGTCGACAGGTTGAATCGAGTGATGTTTACGATATTCCTGGAATTACAAAGATATCTCAAAAGCAATGAGGGCGCAATCATACACCACTGACACAGTCTCGCAAGCTGAACGGATATTACACTTTGGAATTATCGGAAATAGAGAGAATGTTTCGGTTCTAATCTCTACAGTTGGAGAAAAAAAAACTCAAACCAACGACACTGCAGACTGTGAAAAAAAAGAAGAAAAAAAAATAGAATGAAAAATAAAATACGTTCAATTGACCTACATCGTCGTTGTAGAATCAGAAAGGAGTTCATCATCAACACCATCTCTATAAATTGGGACGGATAAATTTCCTGTCACGTCACCCTTTTGGAATCACTTTTTTCTTCTATTTTCGCATGCTGTCAAACTAAAGCAATTAAAATCTTTTTCGTCGTGTATATGTGCGAGTGCATGTCAAATATTCCAATGATTTTCAAGCGGAAACGCCTGGAAATGCTCAAGCTGTCGTGAAATGAGCGCGCGCTACGGAAAAGAAAACTTTTCAAAGCCGTCGGATAGTAGTTAGGTGGTGTTTTTTTTTTGTTTTTTTTATTTTCTTTATTTTTATAATGCTTTTCGGTGATGGAGGAAGAAATTTCTCGAGACTTTTATATCGATCCAGATAATAATGAACGTTACACTCTATGCGTTGAGAAAAATTGACGTAATCTACTGTAGAGTCAGTGGTCGGAGGTTCTAACTAATTACCCCGCCGAGGATCGTGATTACATCGCTTTGTCAGTCGTTGTGGGCTTCAACTCATTCTTCTTTCCCTCCATATACCAAGTCGATTTGCATTCCGACATTTGTTCAGCCAAAGCCCTATCCTTCGTTGTCTATCTTGAAGCAACGTGCAATGCAAGACTGCGCATTGAAACGTTCGTTCATCAATCAGCAGCTCAAGAATATACTCACCCTTTTGCCTCCAATTCTTCTCTTCATCACCATCATGAGCTTTGCATTAAGAGTGTATACAATTTACAATATTATTTTATTAATCAATATACTTTATTTATAGGAGATATGAACTGGTGTGTTTGAACATTCTTTGAACATGTTTGAACAGCAATTTAGTATTATTTTTTGGAATTTAAATACCAATTCCTCCATCAAATACTTTTCGTGTCTAATTGAAGATGAAAAAATTTGAAATATCAACATTTATCTGATGATTACTTTAATCAAACATCGACGAGTAAATTTGTTGTGAAATTAATGAATTCATCAACAGCTACTCGATAATCAGTAATTCGAGTAGCTGCGCAAAAAATATTCAAAGTTACAACTTAGTAAATAATAAAAATGGTCGTATTAATATTTTCTTGTGCCAATATTCAATGTTCCCACTGTCATTGAATCAAAATTATATTTTCTTCACAGATGATTGTTTTGAATATGACGGGCATCATTTACTTCAGATAAAATCTTATGAAAACCTTGTCAGTACTTACAGATATCTGTTGTTAATCCCTTCGTCAGTCCTTATTCATCATCAAAGATAATAAAGTTTGACATGGTCTGAGGAGTACAGGGTGAGAGGTCTTGACCTCATTTGTCGTATATTCTCAACTCAAGCTCACACCTACCAAAGCATTCTCACCTATTTTACCATGTGAAAGTTATCCAACTTGTCTGCATTCTAATGTCATATTATCATAAAACCAATATTTTGTTGATTATGAGAATGATGCGGGACACAAAGTGTTTGTGCATGTGCTTGATTGACAATAACGAGAGATGGCTCCACTCATCTGCTTCACTTAAACGAAAACAAAAGTAGATAAAAGTTGTGTCGAAAGATGCTTCATTGAAGAGAAGTATTTACTACAGTGAAGTTGTCGAAGTAGTATGAAGTGGATACAGAGTGTTTGCACAGGCAGCATGTGGCTGTGACTTCACCAATGTGCATGGCACTTTACATTATATTTATGTGAAAGAAAATGAAGAAAAAAAAAATGCAGTGTTTATCCAGTCTTGCCAACGGCATGTTTTATTGAGGAAATTGCACTTTAGTACGATCGACTTTGTGAAAGCTTCCGAGATATAAGTTTGAAGACTGAAAGTAAAACTTGATTGTATTACATTTCGATTGTTCGATTTTTGTATGTTGAATTGTTTTTAAGCGATAGGAAATGATTTATTCAATTGCTATATGTCTTTGAATGTTTTCCATCTCATCAGGAAATTAATTGGATATATAAACGGTTTTTCAAAATTTAATATCAATAATTGCAAAATAGATTTAGTTTGTAGTCTCAAATGCGAATTGTTTATAGTTTTTGAACTGAAAATCAGAAAATTCTTCTGCCTCAGTGCGATGTTTATCTTTCACACATTGGACGAGATTATGAACAGGTTTCATAATTAATTAATGCGAAAAAATAAAGAAATTATAAAAGTAAATACGTGTGTAGATATTTTATTATTATTTGTTAACATTTTTATTCTTTTTGAGTATATTAATATAAATTCTATTTCTTGTTCCTTTCTTTTACTCATTTCTTGTGGGCTCAACCTGAGTGATACTTTGTTTTGCGATTTAATTAGAGAATTCGCAACACAGTTTTTAATGAGAATCAGAGAGGAGCAAAAATAATGGAACGAAGTGTGCGGGTGCGCGCGGATGAAGCGAAGTAATGAAAGGCTTTATTTGCGCGCACGATGCAGCCGCGAAGCTCTCGAAGCTTCACTTTTTTTTCCTCGTTTCAATCTTTTTTTTTCTCTCTCCGTTTTTTTTTTTTCTTCCCGTCTCTCCTTTCTCTTTGCACGTTCTCTTCTTTTTTGTTCCTATCTCTCAATCCCACACAATTCTCATCCATCGGTATAGTTTCCTTTGCACAGAAAAATCTTTTTTTTTCTCCCCATTTATGCTACTCTTATCATTATTTATTTGGTTTTCTCTCTTTGTGTGCTTTGTTAGGCGTTCTAAAGTGCTATTGCAGGCTTCATCACGTGCAGAACGATAAGTTTATAAGAGATCGGATTGGAAGATGCGAATGTGTGGCTGCTTGAGAGGAACAACAGAATAAGGTTGGCGTACAATTGGAATTCATTCATTGGAGCTGCTATCAGTTGAGGTTTGTCTCACGACAATGCTATCAGGATAGTTCGACAAGTCTTGTTGTATCAATTATGGCGATGAGGCTTTATGAAGTCGCTAGAGCTTTCTCTTACGTATTTCGCAATCCTTTCTTTTCTAATCAGAAGTTATCCAAGTATTTCTTACCTATTCCTTGCTGTATTTTGCCTTTAATTTCGTCTTCATGATTACGATTTCTATTCACAACTACAATGAGATAAGAATTCGTTGAATATAAATACATAAAATCTCAATAAATTTCGTAGGGATTATACGTGATGGATGATATCTTTCCGAAACTATTGCTCTCTTGGATTTTCTCTTGTGAGTGCGAAGACAAGTTGGGAATTAAAGCTGTGGACTATATTTGTAGAAAAATGTCTTAAGATGGATGCATTTCTTGTTTATTTTCTTTGTAATTTTTTGTTTGAACTGTCCGCTACGTGTTTGCAGCAGACACTTCCAGTTGCCAGAAAATGTTGTACTTCCAAAACGCAATAACAATTGCAATTTTGTATGGATCCACTTTTTTTTTATCATGAGCAACAGGTAGATCTATGTCAAATATTTATAGAAAAGTCTACCGTTATCATTACCCTAATACTTTTTTTATTCTGCATACTTAAAGACTATCGAGTCTATTTACTATTTCTCATACCCATCTTCCTTTCTTCTCTCACATTATCTTTGGAATAAATATATAGGCATATTGATAACAACAAAACCTTTCCCCATTGTCCAACATCTTGTGACTGGCTCTTGGGCCGTTTTATTATTTTATTACCAAAACTGAGAATTTATTAGATTGGATAAAATACACAAATCGGCCAAAGGCCTCTCACCCTGAAATTCGATATTACATAAATATAGAGTTTCAACACTTAATGTGATTCAATAATTCAGTTGGAATGTTTTAAAGTTATACATTTTTCCCGGTCTATCTGAAAAAATATTTATGTTTATTTGTATAGTTCCTTTGCAAAGTTTTATTTCTGCAATCAATCCCTTTTTTTCTATGTTGACTTTTTTTGAAATTTGGGATCCATTCTACATTTGTTGATCTTTAACATGGAATATTCCACCAATTTAAAAGAATTAATAAATTATTTACTCATAATAAGTTTTAAATATGCTTTTTGATATAAATTCTTTTTGAAATATTGATAAAACTCTTCTCTCATTGAGAGAGTGCTCTTCAGGACATGAATTCAGTTAACGAAAGGACCATACATATTCAATTATTTGATATCTGTCGGATTTTTGCAGATGCCACTTTCATAGATATGAAAAGATTTTTCAATAGTAAAAAATAAAAATGCCTTCGTTCATAAAAATTCAAGAACCTTTTTTTCATTTACAAAAGAAAAACCGCAAGCGTGAGGTAGTCCCATATAAATCTAAATATAAAATGAATTCAGTGTATAAATTCAATATCATTGCAGACATATACTATTATACACAAAGATAATAGTATCGTGAAAATCAAGTAGGTAGTAAAATAAAAAATTGGCATGGATTATTCGTGCCGGAAGCTTCGTTTCCGACAGTCGTTTGGCTGTGGCTCATGGAATATATAACAAGATCAATGTTGTAACGTGCACCCACTCGTTGTTGGCGGTACATACATCTCTCACCGAAAAACCACTCTTGGCGCGAGAAAAATCGTGTTGCGAAGAGCGGCAGAGAGTGTCAGAGAAATAAAAAGAGGACATGAATGCAGTGCAGATGGTGGAGACAAAAAAAAATACACAAAAGAACATGAGCCCGAGCATCTCGTCGACAGAATAAATAAACTTTAACTTCAGATATATGAAGCGACGTTTCAATTGCGCGTTTCAATTCTCACTATCAGTATTATCGGAAAAGCTACTGCAACGACGACGGTGACGAGAACGACGACGACAACTAGGACGACGATGTTGACGGCGATGATTACGTTTGTTTATGCAAATTTATAACCAAATTCCAAGTTCGACGTGACAATTTTTCTCTGCATGTTAAATATTCTCCTTCAATTTTTTATAAAATGAGAAACAGTCTAATGCTTATTTATATTCCGTCGTGTTTAATGTTTATTTAATTTTGTAAATAAATGTTTCCGTATTGTTTCACTAAAAGAATCAGACAAAGAGAATAAAAATAGTTTATATACACAAAGTAAAATTAATCTCCATTCTTCAGTCGTGTCTCATTAGCTCATGTATGATATTCTTCTTCTCTTTCATCCCCTACTATTGATATGGAGAATATTTTTCAAAGTTCTTTGTAAGATTTATGCGAGAAAAATTCGTTGTATTACTAGCGAAGTCCCTGAGCATTAGTCAGCGAATAAATATTCTGTTGAGTCATAAATAAAATTTCTTTGAGCATTACAATGTAGAAATTTATCACGAAAAAAATGAATACTCTCGGTAGTCATTCAATCTTCTTTAGTAAAGAAAACGAACAAAAGTTTGAAATGTACTGACCTTTCAAATGTTTATTGTCAGTAAAAATATCACACAAGAATAAAATGCAAAATAAAATTGATGAAAGCTCCATCATTGTAGCTGAAATTCTGATTGGTCATGATAATGTTTAATAAAGATGTCACATCAATCTGTCGAACTTTACAAATATAAAAACTACCGAAACCAGAAACGATTCAAATACTTCCGATGATTATTTCAGTCAAGTTCGAATTATATTTCAACTTGTTCCAATTCTGCGACGCGAGATACATAAAAATTATAAAAGTAATACCGAAAAGACCATAGAGTTTGCACATGTCTCACAAGCAATATGTAAACTGATATATTTTTCTTGAAAATACAAAAAACTTTTAAGACAAGCCACACTATAGCATGAGTTGTATAAAATTTTTCTCTCTCTCCTTTCTCGCTGTCTGCTCACTTTCTTCCCTGACTATATAAACTATATCCAGTTAACTTTAAAATACCACACTGGTGGTGTAAAATAGTACACGTGGAAAATACATCACCACATATAAACAAGCAAGTCTTGCAGTGCCAATGGTTCTTTGGGTTCTTCATACATTCATCGGAAAAAGTTTCATAATCGAAGTTTTTCTGCGTTGTTTATAATGTTCGATTCCCAATGGAGAATGGAGGAACCTTGGAATAGAGGGTTGGCGACAATGAAGCAGATTTATAGAGCTCTGTATTATTTTTCTTCTCCTGCCTTTTCTCTTTTCGTTTGCATTATATTGAGATGTGTTCATCAATGTACTGACTGTCATATATGTTGATATATTATTCATTGATGAAAAAAAAAAGTACATAATTTATAATAATTGGGTTTTTCCTAGAGCTAAAATTTATTTCAAAACGGAGAAAAATGTCGATACCGTTCAATTTTTTAATCGAAATTGAATGAATTGGAGTAAAATTATTTTATGATCTTGTTTTTTTGTTATAAACTTTGATAGAATTCACAAAAAAATTAAAATCGAGTACGTAGAGATATTGTTTCAACGACAGTGGTAACAGCAATGATATTGTATATAGTCAGACCTTTAATTTCTCATCTCCATTTATCTAGAAATTTTTTTGTGGCGGAGATTATCGACGGAAATGTTTTTTACAGTCAATATTTCGACAGAGCCACCATCTGCATTAACTTTTTATGTAAATTCTGACTTGATTATAACATTCGAGTCCTGAATCGTGTTTTATTGTCAAGTCGAATGGGCATCACATTAAGTCTAATTCGAATTTTCCCTTTGAATTATATTATTTGTAATGTCACTTTTTGACATATTTTCCCAGTCGTTTTACCAATATAGAGGGTATTACTACAAAAGCGTTCTACTTCTGTATACAATAGCACACAACAGAAAATACTTTGCGGAAGTGTAGTGAGAGAGAACTGTGCCGGATTGCAAGAGAATTCCTTCACGAAAATGAGGCATTGGCTGAATACTTTTTACTCCAATTTTTTTTATTAATAAAACATTGAGCCAGTTTTAATGGCATGTTAATACCCAATTTCAACATCCGTTTAGCAAATTACAACATTTCATTTACATTATTCGATGAAATTAATTTTAATCATCAAATTCCCGTGTACTTTATGATTAATCCTAATTTTCAAACAAATTAAATTCGATAACACATTTCGTCAAGTCTCACACACTTCTGGAGATTGGATAATAAATTTAACAGAATTTTATGGCAACGTTTTTTTTTATTCTAGCAGCGATAGGATTCTCCATGAGATCATCCTCTTCTTTTTTGGGTAAATGACGAACAATTTAGTAGCAAACTCGCGTGTAACTCAATTGCAACCGTTGGAATTTATTTCCATGGATTATTATTCATTTTATGGATGTCAATATCAGAAAATTTTGAAGTTTATTCCAAGAAAAGAAGGGTATTTTTCACATAATATCCTTCGAATCGTTTGACAAAATGAGAGTTCAGAACTCATCAATGAGAAAATCGAACGAACACCCTCACATAAAAATTCGTATTTTACTCACACTTTATTAATTGATAAATTGCAAATTACTTGCACAAAAACATGTCAATAATTTGAGAATTACCAGAAACAATAAAGAAAACAAAAATGTTCATTGGATTATTTTTATTGTGCAGATTTTATTATAAATTTTGACAAAACTACATTTAGAAATATGAATAATTGTGTTTATGCAACTTAGATATATAGACATGGAGCTGAACAAGGACAATGCGATTATTAATGGTCCGATTTCACCCGAATTATACAGAATATGCACGAGCGCGCGCGTGTTGTCATTGAAATACGTGAGACACGTGCCATCTCCACACCTCCTTCTGTCATGAAGTTAATACGTGTCGGCACGCTAAATATCTTCACTGCAACGCCACGCTCTGCTTCATTCAGTGCAAATATATCAAGTGACAAAATCGAAAAAGTAATCTAATAATTTGCTTCATTATGCAGTGAACTATAATTTACTCTTTACTTATACCCCGATTATAACTTCACAATTTCATGATGATTGATGGCATGATTATTGCCTTTAGTACTGAAATGGAAAAGGAATTCTTAATGCAAACGAATTAAATGACTAATAAAACAGCTAACTCATTAAGAAGAAATTCTTTTACACACAGAAAAAAATAATAATAGGGAACATCCTTAGTTGAAAAATTCAATACAATTGGCCATTATATAAATCTTAACGAATTCACCGCGAATCGTTCACCAAACCTGAAACGAAAGAAAAGAAAAATGATAAAACAGATAAAGAAAATGAATGAATTAAATGAATAAAAATAAATTGGAAGAAGAAACACAAAGGTGCTTGTTACCGCGTCAACAAGAATATGGAAAGGAGAAAAGAAAACGGAGAACAATGTGGAGGGGAACAAATTCACTGAATGGGATTCTCCTTTGCAACTGATATGCCTTTATTCTCTTTCACATTCTCTGAACCGTAAAGTTATAAGGAGCTATAGGAACACGAGTGTGACTGTGAAGATACAATATAGACTTATGAGACAGCCACATACAACGATATTGTCGCATTATTCAACTTCACTTTACTTGTCAATACATGAAAATGAAAAAAATTGATACACAGTATTATATGCGTAGATACAAACGCGAGATGAATTTTTATTTCGAATTCTTCTTCTTTCGAATGTTCTCGATCGGAATATATATCATTGTGTGGAAATTTATCAGTTTCTTCTCCAAAGATAATTTAGTTCATACGATTTAAACTATGAAAAATTATTAATTAATATTGCTAATCGATTGTTAATAATTTACGATTTTGCAAAGTAACGAATCGTTTATTAACAAATTATTGAGAAAACTACTCCATATTTATTAATTCTGAAGATGAAAACAATCAGAGTTCCTTTCCTGATAAAATGGAGCCTAAATTTTTTCTAAAAATTTAATGGTCGAATTGATGCTAAATCAATTGATAGCAGCACCTTGAAAATGCATGTTCGATCATTGTTGGTCTGGAAACAAGCTTGAAATAGGAGGGATTCCTTAACTACTGTTAGTGTTGCAACAAAGAAGAACTTCAACATGAGAACTTGATGCCCTGGAGTACATCACAGAAATCGCGACATCTCGAATGACATAAATCCCTTTCCTGATGTTTATACTTTTCAAATGAAATGTATTATAATAGAGGTAGCATATGAAGAAGGAACATAAGAGCGGGAACAATGATATTTACTCTGCAAAACACGAATTACCATTTTCTCAACATCATTTATAAATGGAAAATTGGGAATCGTTGGTTGTTATAATAGAGCTGGTATCAAATATTTACAGGAAAAACAAAAATTAAGTCTGATTTGAAACAATGAGTTTGTTTGTTTTATCATTGTGTTTACTGAACATTCAGGAGCTCCAAGCGAGAATAGAGTGAAATACTTGGACCAGCCATTTCTAGTGCGATTGTTATTCTGAAAATTATGAACAATGCAGAAAGAATTTCTGTTACAGGAATTGTAGAAAAATACTGCAGAATTTTCTATGCTAACAATTTAATGAGATGGTGGGAAAAAGGATTCATTGAGACTTGTAAATGGAATTTGTTTTTCCATCTCAGACCTTAAAACTATGAGGAATTTGGTTCACCATCTAACTACTCAGGTAGAACGGACTCTTACGCATGGCTGCATAATTTTCTCTCATTGGAATATTCTTATGCATTTCCAAACATTTATTTTGCAAGATACACCGTAATAATTAACCAAGAATGAAATTGATCACATCTGCAGTTTCCTCACAATAAATTCTGCAAGACCCAAGCATTGTTTAGTTTCTCACAAGGGAATAAATCCTCAGTAGGTTGCATACTTTGAGAGTATAACGAAAATCCTGCTTCAAAATATTATCTACGTTCGAGAATGTTTTTTTAAAACCCTAGAAAATTTTGCAACGCTAATAACTTGAAGTGAGTCAATAATTCAAAGTTCAAAGCACATCAATTGAAAAAATTATATTCCTTCAATTTGAAATCTCTTCATCAACAAAAATGTAATGCTCAAGATGTGTTAACACTCAACGTCATTACAAGATCCAACATGATCGAGTTTCTGCTATCTCATTAAATTCTTTCTCATATACTTCACGTATCTCAAATCCCTCTTCATCTCACACTTTTGAATCAAAACTTAACACAAACCCTCTTCATCTTCTTCATCTTTCAATAGCTGAAAGAAATTTCGATGAAGTTGATCATACAATCGGGTCAAGTAGCATTCGTCGCGCCAGTTGGTCGTGATGAAGTAGACACCTACGTCTATACATACATCTATGCACAAACCCTTTACATGCATATTCAATTGGTGAAGTCACTTGGAATGAATGAGTGAATGTCAAAGTACGTATGAGAGAAAACAACTCGTAAAAAATTGATAAAAAAAGAAAAATAGAAAAGTAATGAATCAACGAGAAAGAAACGCTCGCGCATCTTTGCTGACTAATTAACCTCTGGGGGTTGTTAACATGTCTATATAACGTTGCCGTTGTACAAGAACGAGAGATGCAATTCTTTATGCTAGCACATGCCCTCCATCTAAATCTTCGGCGATGCGCGCGTTAGTTCAGTTGCCATTCATCTTGGCGAACAATGGCAATTGTTGGTTGGTCTATACTTGCTTGAGTACTTATGGTTGAAAGACGACGCGAGGTCAGTAACGACTTTCCCAGAAATCCTATCGGTTGTAATAGTATGAACGTGATGGATTAAAGCTGGTTGTTGCGGCATGAGATCAAAGTTAAATACGTAATCAAGCAGAATTTATTACATCTGATCAAACATTTAATTGCAATTGATATAAACAAATTAATGGATATTAATATTCGCTCATCAAATGTCAATCAACGTTCAATGTTTTCACATAGCTAGATTTATTGCAGCTGAATTCACACAGTATTTCAAAGCATTCCACTTCATTGTTCGCTTTTTTTTTGTGAAAAATGTTAAATTCTGGTATGTTGCAGTGTAAACGCTGAAAAAAAAGTCCGCAAATAATTCGCCAATAACTTCAATTCGTCTGTCAAAATTGTATTCTGTTTCTTCATTGGATATTTTTGTATTCACACTGCATCCCAGTTTTGTTTTGTTCTTTTCAATCGCGACTTTACCAATTCGTTGAAAAATATCTCTAAATGTAGCGTCGCACGTAACAATCGATAAAAAAAGCTGCGCAGAATAATACGAGGGAAAATATCTCATTGAAAAATGAAACGCTACTAACCAATAATATGACAAAAGCCACAAAATATTATTGTCAGATTTTATTGTTTTATCATTGTACATTACATATGATATTTTCCAGTATGTTAATTTTCTACGTACATATTGGAAAATATATCCCACATGTAATATCACTTGTTAGTAATATTCAGCAGTGCTATCAATCGAATGATTCGAAAACTCGCACGGTCAATCGATCAGAATAATATAACAATCATCATTGATGAAACAAACGGTATAACATGAAACAAAAAAGAAAAAAAACAAAAAAGAGGAGAAAAAAATGCAACGATCGCTTGTTGAATGAGTGAATATCAATGTAGCTATTGAACATTGCATGAAGAGAATGAGTAAAAGTGAAAGAGCAGAAGAGAAGAGAAATACGAGAATGAAATGATGAGAGAATGCTTCAGTCAATTGCCCATTATTTTGAGCTATTGTTCTAATCGTATTTCCTCATTCCCTTTGGGACATAAAATTTTTACATTTCAACTTGTGGTTGGAAATTCACCCTGACTCCATTCACACATTTGTTCTCACGTACGTATGTATATTATGCACACAAAATCCACAGATATATTCAACGTGGTGGATGGCAGATAGGTAGTTTGTTCCATCAATCGAAATTCGACAAAATTGAATTTTTCCACCGTTCTCCAACAGCCCTGCTACTGTGTGCCACTGTGGGATGCGATGCTCTAACACATTGGCCAAATACATACGTCAATATGTATGTGTCAGTGAAAATATGTATACAGGAACGTACGCAAATTCTATCTATGCGCCAACGAGACACCGTGCGCTTTCACCAAATAGAATTGCTCGTTATATACGTCGACCATTCGTCCATCCAACGATATTGTGTGACAATTGAATATTCGTCACTCAATCAAATTTATTATATTGAATTGTTCCCAATCATAAATTGTATTCATGAGCTGGAATGATGCAATTCAATTATGTATCTTTGTCGTGTGATGTTGGGGAAAGGAGAAAATTTGGCATTCGCTTGTTAAAAACTTACACTTTTTTTATTTATTTTATTTTCAGCAGATCATTTATTTCTACAAATGAAACTGCAAAAAAAATTAATTCTTCATTTGCACAGTAAATATAAATCAAAAAAATGATTACAATAATCCACAATATTATCCATAACGTCAAAAATATTTCTCCCAGCTCTACATTAAAATAATAAAAATAACTAATAAATATTACAATCTCGATTAAACAATCTCCATATCACAGAGAGGTTCACCATCAAGATTTCTCTACACGAATAATCCCACAAACATGATACAAGCATATATATATATATATATGCACCCACATACATTTTCTTTTTATTCCTCCATACCGGACGTTCGCCAATTTATCGATCTCTCAGTGGGAGTCCAGCAGAGAAAACGATATGGCAAAGGTCCGGAAGATATTTTCCGCGATATCAAGCGCTCAAGAAGAAAGACGACGAAGACGCGCCGAGAGTATTCGAAGAATAAATAAAACCAAATCATAATAATAACAACGATAACGACCATAGCAATCATAATAATAACAACAATAAGAGTAATAATAATAATAATAATAATGTGGAAGAATGTAGTGCTTCGAGAGAAATAAAAAAGTTTATCTAATATTGAAAAAAGATTATTGGAATTCAATAAATGAATCTTTCAATCGAATCTCAAATGAATTATTTATTTATATTTAATGAATGAATATTCGTATTCAATTGATTTTATCTTCAAGCTCTAAAGTATTAATTAAGATTTGACAAGATTGATGCGCTAATAAGACAAAAAGAAAACACATTTGTCTTGTAAATAGTTTATTAACTATCAATAAATCTTTGTTTCTTGTGAATAAATTAAACAAACGAAAAAAAAATCAAAAGAAGAATCATCAAAGTTATATTCAACGAATCGTTGCAGAGTACAATAAGAAAGACTGGAAAGAAAAAAGAAGAATTGTTCATGTTAGAATAGCGGTTGCGGCCTAACCAAGTACGTGGTTGCACGTTAATCAAGATAAATCTCGATATTTATAGTTCTCTCCATGGCGATCGAGCGGATATGTCCGCGCGTGCATTGTACATTCTATAAATGCAAGTTGTATGATGGCGTTCACAGCTGTGTGCCCCCGCGAACTGTAACATATATATATATATGTATAAGTATTGAACTGTCCCTCGCCCTCCCGTTTGTATGTTTCTCTTATTGGAGCTCACATCAATAGACAATAAAAGATATCCCGTATGCTTTCGATGTCTCTCTGTACTATTACGTGTATACCGCATTGTTATGTGGACGCGACGCCATTACATGAGAACAAGAGGTGTGCGCAGCTTGGAAACTGCACGTTAAGCATACATAAATGTAAACACAAAAATATATATAGTTGTATGTGAGTTTATATATATCTATAGGTCCAGTTAATGGCGATAGAGTTTTATTTTCGACCTTTTTGTCCAATCGGTATGATACGCACGAGTCTCTCGTTCGTTTCTCCGAAGCATAATTTCCGAAATACGTGACTTCAACCAATAGAGAGTGAAGCTCAAAAGCGCGTCTGTATGAGTTTCTTACTCGTCGATAAATTTCAAACATAAATTTTTCGATGGTTTTCATAGCTGGTTTGAGAGATATTGAGAGTGAGTTGGCATCGCAAAAAGGAACGAAAAGTCTCTTGCCCAATTGCCTATACCATTTATTTGAGAGAGAAAGAGACACAAAACCGGATGTGACTCTCTCTTCCTTAAATGTTTAAGTTCAATAATGTATTTGTACAGGGTTTCATCGAATAGATTGATCAGCATAAAATATTGAATATAAATTGATAGATATTTTATTTCCATCTATCATCAACCAATAAAAAATTCCTTATTCATTACTTATTATGGGAAAATGTGATATATCACTTTGGATTGGTATATAAACTCACTTCAGATAGAGTTCAAAGTTTGCGTATTCATTTCAATATCAACTTTGCGAAACATGTTCGACTTTTTCAATGTAAACGATGTGAAACATATTGACTTTTATGCTGTCCAATGCATTTACTGATTGTCTCGTTCATCTATTCATCCATTTTATTCATATTACGTCCATCATTATTTTTCCCCTCTAGCCTACAATAACTGAAATAATACAAGGGGTTTTCCATACCACAGTAAAGATTATAAAAGAGAAGAAGAGGAAGATTTATTATAAGTTTCTGAATTTGTTAGATTTCTTGTCTCTATAAAGGAGAAATTTATTGGATCCAACACTGGCAAAGATGGAAATAGGAAAAGAAAGAGTAGAAAAAATAAAGTAAAAGATTCACGAAGCAGCGCAAGTGTTCGAGGGTTTTATATATTCTCGAGGCCTGGGTGAAAGCTCATAAACCTGAATCAACTGTTGATATCGCTGACGACACAAGATTACCTACAAATTGTACCTTAAATCCAAATTTGCTTTGCATATTACGATCGATTGCCACGTTATTATGAATTTCAAAGTGCAATTGAGTGTAATATGGTGAGTTATATTGGCACATGGAAGAATAAACGACAAAAAAAGTTAACAACTCTGACTTTCCTCTTCATTGAAGATACAAATAAAATAATATTAAAAAAATAAAAGAATAGATAAATTTATGATAAAAAAATTGAGGAATTAATGCGTGAGTTTGATTTGTGTACACGCAAATATCGCGTAATTTCGACGGTGGCGCGCAATCGAATAAGGTTGTATTAGGTCGATTAGAAAAGCCGGAAATTGGCTTGCAGAAGCGCCTCGTGCCACCACATGTACTATAAAGTACAAGTTAGAGGGGCTATTTCTGCTAGAATACTGGAGAGTTGCCACTGTGTAGACCGCAAGACAGCCACACAAAATCACTCGCTTTCGTTCTCACTTGTACTCCATTTTCTTTCTCACTACGTCCGGTTTTAGGTGTGAGCGAAGGAAAACCGATAATACAATTCGAAATCGAAGCCGCAAATGGAATCTAGTGTTGGTGATACCATCCCGGACAACTAAAATCGTTTCAAGCACATAAAAACATTCGCCATATATGTAGCTAATAGAAACGACTCGACATTTATCGTGCGGAAAAACCCATCGCCAAAACCGTCGTTCACTCTTTTTCTTTTTCTTTTTTTTTCCCTCGCCAATGGATTACCTTTTCCTTTTCTCTGAACCGTAATCAAAAAGTCATTATCCCATATCGCATCTGTTCTCGGGTAGAGTTATAAAAAAAGATCTTGAGGAATCTATGAGATTGAAATTTTCTGGCTACCATTTCTTTATAAGTAATTGACAATACAACTTACCTGGAACTATTTTAATTTATGCGTCACAGTTGCAAATGTGATCATTCATTGAATATTGTCGGTATCGATTGTGAAAATGACAAAATTATTATTTCAAATATAATTACTACTGGCATTTTAAATTTATAATACATCAATAATATTCATAAGCTTTTGATGTAGATTTAGTTGACACACAATGAATATTTATCTGGGTGGATAATTAATAAAATTCTCAAATTCATTCATTGAATCCATCAAAATAATTTTCTTAATCTTTTTCTTCCTGACTGTATAATAAAATATCATCTTCAAATAGTATCTCTACAAGATTTGAACTAACATCAATAATTAAATATTCATGATGACTTTTTTAATTCAGTACAAATTCAACATTGATGCTCATTCTATTTGCAATTCAACCATATGTATATTTATACTATTACCTATACTGAACACAATGCTCACACATTCGTATGGCCTTTACCCACCGACAATTTCTCGTTCGCACCGTCTCTGAACCACAATTTCACAAAGTTCACGACAATCCGGCACGTGAGAGACAATGTTACTTTGTATTAATTTCCCACCGAGCTCTTTCCTCCGTCACCCAACCACCCGGGTCCCTTCACATATACATATATCCTTATCCTACCCTGCAGACCGGAAACCCCATTGTTACCACTTGTTTTCCTCTTCCGTTCGCCTCTACCAATTTATCTTCAACGGGTGGAGGATCCCCAAAAACCGCGTAAGGGACTATATGCCGGTTCCGAACTTGTTACAATTGTAGACAGCCTTTCTGTACAATTTTCTACGTACATATATGCTACATCAACATACATATACTTTTATACAGATTGCGCCATTTTAAATTGATTTTTCATATCATTTACTGTACAACGCATCATGAAAGAAGAAAAGTTGTTGATTTATTTTCAAAAATAATATATTAGCAGTCAGATCGATAATAATTATATGAGGGGAATCGTATTTACCAATAATTGTTCAGTTGTCAAATATTGATGACAAGTCATTATCTCATTAATATTCACAGAGTTTGAGGAAAGCCATACGTATTTAAATAAATTTATTCACATAAATAAGAATTTTCTAGGAAAGTCAATTCTTTTTATAGCTTGGAAACTTTCATGATAAAATGTGATTTAGACTTTGATTTCATTATCCATCTAATTGTTCCAAAATTCGACACGTAACGACACCATCATCAGATTTCTCACAAAACCATTCCAATGAATTACATTGGACCATTTCATCAGGATCATCTTCATCGACGAAACACTTCCACTCTACTGGTAAGCAGCGATCGTCGTCCCCATCTTGTGGAAATTCATATCCGGGTTCACATTGAAATGAAGGTCTGTGATGTCTCATCCTGCAGATTCGGCCTTTTTTGTGGAGAAATTCACACATATTCGTACAAATATTTTCATAGCATGCCAGCGACCCCGGACAGTTCTTATTCCTCGAACACCTTTTCCCTATTGGATCAGCCTGTAAGTACATAAAAATTCAACAATGTAATTATGATAATTCAAAAAATGTCAAATTAAAAATAGTTGGATTATTTTAATCCTGATATTCCACTCTAAACAGTTGCGACTACTGGAAGAACCTTGCACTA
Source organism: Meteorus cinctellus (assembly GCA_030523045.1). Classification (NCBI taxonomy): domain Eukaryota; kingdom Metazoa; phylum Arthropoda; class Insecta; order Hymenoptera; family Braconidae; genus Meteorus; species Meteorus cinctellus. The sequence goes on from JAPYZF010000140.1 coordinate 173,342, forward strand.
GAATTTATAGAATCTTCCAACCATGTCACCCACTCTATAAAAGATGAGTCGACCTCTTTTAAGTGCTTTGCCACGAAACCATCTGGCTATTTTTCAATCCACTTATCTGATATCGATATATTACTGGAGATATATGAGTCCATATTATCGCTATCATTCGACTCAGAATACAAATGAATTTTTTAATTAAAAAACAATTGGTATTTTCCCACAGAATTTAAAATAACTCATCAGCGACAACAGAAAAAAACTGCTCATATGAAACTAGGATTTTAATATTCATTCTCACCTCCACTAAAATTTTGAATTATATAGTAATTAATAATGCAGTTAAGAATTGAGATACACTCAATAATTGTTCTACTGGAATTCGACCGGTACCTATTCATAACCGACAAAGTCATTATCGTACAATCGTTGATTGTGCCATTTAAAAATAGGCGAGGAAGAATTAATTAAAAACTAAATTATTTTACAGATATAAATTGGAAAGACACGACAAATTCATCAGTGAATGATCAACTCTTAGATTTTTCAATATTGAGTTTGGGTACATGCAGAATTAATAATTGAACAATGTCGTATGTCAAATAATCTTCTTAATGTTTGATGGTGGGAAAAACGATAATATGCGCGCTCCCCGTTTCTACACTCCTGAATTAATAAACAATATCGACTAATCGACTTACTCTGTAGCTAAAAGCAATGAGAATCAGTTAAATATTTATCGTAAAGCTGTATAATTTATTATTTACGATATCTATAAACGTCTTTTTATGTCATTGGACTTTATTCGTTGAGTTTTGTAACGAAACATTTATTTTTTAAATAGTCTCACAACTTTTCTGCTGTTCTCTTCATGATATCAATAATCACGTGAACAGCAATGGTTTTATAATAACTGAAGTTATATTTGATAACTGGAGTTGTTGCTCACCTCAATTGTGGTAAAAGATGAAAATAGGACAACCGAAATTGTGATCAATGCAAATATTTCCATGATCTTCATACTGCAATTTTGTTTTCTGTCTCAATCAAGTGAATCGGGAACGTTCTCTGTTTGTTGTATAATCGTTGTGAAGTGTAGAATGATATAAAGACAATCGTTGTCTGCTTATATAGCAACCAATCGACTAAATGCGGAGAATTTAGACATTGAAAAGCTATCATAAAACAAAATTAAATAACGATTACATCAATCTCTATGGAAAAAAACCTGCAACGAGCGGTCATTTACCTTCTTCTAACAATTTTTATTTATCATTAAAGTCGGCTGTGTGATAAAAATACAAAAATTTTGTATAACGAAAAGACGTCAATTGTATAAAATTGTGTTTTCAATTCACCGATTGAGAACAGTTCGATCATCCATCAACATTTTCAGTTAAATAATCACTAGTTAGTCATGATATCTACAGCAATTATAAACAAATTATATCAAGCGATTGAGATTGAATCAGTTGAGGTCACGGCCGGCCAATTATTATTGGAATATAAAAAAAAAAGAATCAATAGGGCCCAACCAAATTTTGGGAGTTTTGATTCTGTTTTCTATATTTGTATCATGTTAATTGTTTTTAATGAAGTTAATTGTTGCAGCGATTGAAGTAACTCCGTTGACGTTCATTCGATTTTTTGGATCTTTGTAATTTCCCTCAATGTCATCACTTGACCCTGCTTTTATCTTGTTAATGTCTTCATGATATCGATGAATCGAAGTTAGTTTTCATTATTTGATTTGTTGTGTTTCAGGTGAGTTCAGAATTTTGATCTTACATCATTGCCCTTCTTACACCATTCTTGTAAGTATAAATCCATTTCTTGACACATGTAATTTTTCTTATGTGAGTATTCATTACACAGACTCAGTCACAATGAATTTGCAAACATGAGAACAGTGAAATTAAATCAGCATGAATGAAATATCCCAATTGATTATTTATATTCTGTTATAATCATTCAGCATTGATAAATAATATTGATTTTCTTATCGATTGTTAATTGTTCACAATCAATTTAACTTTCATCTTCCTCGGGATTTGAATTTTTTCTTATAAAATATTGAAAGAATTAAAACAAATATTTTCACTCAACTTTTATTTTTATATTCATATTCAATATAAATATTCATGTTTTTTTCTCCCAAGATTGATGCGCAGGTAATAATTCCATTCAATCAAGGATAGAAACTTAATCATTGATTAGTGGGAAAAACCCTTGAGATATCCGTTGAATATATCTGACAATATTCGAACTCGATCACGAAAACTCGAAGTTTATTGAATTGATTAATTAAAACTATTTATTTTCAACTGAATATTGTCGATCATAAATCAATTAATAAAATTTTAATTAAAGTTCATTGACAAAGGAAACTCTCGGGAACGTCAGTGATAACTTTATACATTCATTCCACCAATCAGTCAACTCCTCATTCCTCGGTCACTTGAATGCAACTTATAATCCTTCAATATTCATGCAAAAATTATGCACAGTGACATTAAATTTATTTAGTGCACCGTAACAAATAAAGAATGAAAACCAATTGGATAAAAAAAAGTGTCTCCCAACTAAATACAAATTTTTCTTTGTATGAGAACAGGAACAATAACTTTTTCTAGACAATTTGTATGATGTAGTATTTAATTATGTATAAAACGTTATGAATCATCGAGAAATCTTCAAAAAACGGAACATGAATAATTTAATATGAGAGTTGTGAGAGATGGTTGATGGTCACAAACTTAAGATAGACACGGATGTGACCGATGACATAAAGCCACCACTCAGTGGGCAACATTGTTTGACGATACATTATTTAAATCTACGCTCGTACTTACACCAACACATGAACATGGACAAATATTCGTGGTTGTGCATCACATGTTCATCGTTTTCGTTGTGCGGCGAGTCAATGTGGTCCTTTGTGTGTTGGCACAAGTAAATATAGACAGTGTCTGTTGCCCTTTGGGCCTTCTCTATAGAGAAAACGGGTTGCACTTCAACCCTCGCCATGCATTCACTATCCACTCATACACTCTCTACGTTCTCTACACGTATGTGGCAGTGTCGCGTCTAGTTCTTTTTTTGGTGTTTTTTATTCACGGCCTTGATTGCGACAACAACAAAAAACAAAATGGGTATAGAGATTCTTTGACGCGTGTTTTTTTTATTCCCACATATTTGTTTTTATTTTCTCATCCCTCGGTGTTTCTATGAACTTTTTCCTTTATTCACAATGAATAGAGCAGTTACGCTATTTGATTTTCTGTTCACGTGCGCATGGGAGCTGTCGATATTCGTGAAACGATTGTTGAATCGTTCAAATGCAAGAATATAGTTTGTGTGTGCAGTGCTGATATCAGCAATGTAACATTCATATTAATGATTGTAGCAACAAAACTTTTCGTTTTTGTGTAATTATTTCTCTATATTTTTTACATTTATAGGAATTTTCCGCCATAAAAATAGAACAAGTTGAGAATAATTATGTTAATAATTATTGAATGCTCTTTTCAATTGATTCCCTAATTTCACTGCGGACAAAACAATAATACGATCATGGATATAAGAACGATAAAATTCACTTCATGCAGTAAAAAAATTTCGCACGACAAAAATTTGCAGAAAGTGATAAAATTTCAATTCACACCACAAAATTACCAACAATAAAAAACATTTTCTCCTTCTCATACATAACTTAAATCATATTTTCATTGTATCCTCCATAATTTTATCTCTCGCCAGTTTCTATAAAAGAGTAAAGAAACAAAACTGGATGAACGAACAACAAAGAACAAAAAAAAAGAAAAGAAAAAGACAAAAAAAAAGGGATTTTAACTTTCTTATATATATTTCATGCAATGTCTACCCCATTTTGATTTTCACGACAATTTCACGCAGTCTAGTAGAATATACACAGACATATATATTCGTCGCTCTCAATATAATACTTAAGTCCTTGGAAATCCTCCCGAGAAAGTTCGTGCAATAGCAGAAGCGGAGAAAAGTCCCGGTGAACAGGGCATGAAAGAAAGTGTAAATGTGACTTTTCTCAATGTATACACGAATATACATATACATATATATTTCTATAGAGTAAAGCATACGAGAGAAAAAAAAAATAAGAAGGTATAAAAGAAAAAAAGGAAGAAGATGATTTGTCTGTAAAACATGAGAAGTTTGATCGGGCGAGGCGTGCAAATGCATTTTATAGTAAGGCCGCTATATAAAAACTCGCGTATACTTACTATTACTTATATACGTGTGTAAAGATTGCAAGGGCGCAGATAAGTTTGTGTATGTATATGCGTATTTATATATATGTAGTGAGATCGCTTGGGTACACCATTCCCACTTTGCTTTTCCCAAAGGCTGTTCAATGGTTCGAGAAATTTAAAACGCCAATCAGTGGAGCGTTTCGAATAAATTTTGCAACGATCATTGCCGTAAAAAGCAATGGCCCGATAGTAATAGTACTGGTGCTACTGGAGCCAAAATTTTCCACCAACTTCACCTCTTTCTACCAAAAATTGTTACATAACTGAATACACATATATATGTTTACTCTCATATATATACATAAAGCAAAACATCATATGTGCATATGGCGAATTACACATCTGGCGGTTGTAATGTACTTGGCAATGTTACATTTCATCTCCATGTCCATGAAAATAGCTTTATTCATATTTTCATTTTTTTCTTTCATTTTATCTATAACTTTCGAGTGAAGAAATGATTTGTCTGCAGTTAATTGAACAGTTTGTTCCCACTTGGAAAAATCCGAGATTACATCGATATAACAGAGTAAAATATTTATTTTTCATATGACTCTGTAAGTAATTACTAAAAGTAATTACTCATTAATTTCATATTCTTATTGATGGAGAAGATATTTTCTTTTTTAATGATAGAAAAATCTTATGAAAACCCAATAGATGATTTCATGTGTAAGTACGGAAACAAAATATTAATGATGATAAGGAATTTTAAATCAGGAATTATCGAAACGAATTCAATTATCACTTGTAATATTTGATATCACGATATTTAAGTAGAAATGTAAAAAAAAAGTAATTTTTTATTAAACCGCCACAGGTCATATTTAATTTCTCAAAATTTCCCTCTTCGTCATCTGCACGAATCATCTCATTCCAAGAGTTGCCATTCCCTAAATATCTGAAAACGAATAATACACGCGAATAATTTACAAGTAAAATATGAAACTACCATGAAGAGAATAAAAGTCTCTGTATTTTTATATTACTGGAAAAAAATAGCACTATATAAATAAGATATAAATAATTCTTCCGATGAAAATAATATAAAGCAACAAAAATGAAATGAGTAGCATTCAATAATGTCTCTGTGACATCAACTATCTCTGTAATGGAGAACGAATTTTTGTTCCACGTATTTCAAGTTCTCAAGTACCATGAAATCAAATGAATTTACATGCAACGTTATATAGAAGCCACCCATACTTACATCAATACTTCAAATATATTATGTAATTGATAATGGTAGAACAGAGGTTCAATTATTCATTTCCCATACTCATCCACGAAGTTTAGATATCTATACGTATATGCATCTATATATATATATATACTTTTCTTGAGTAGTTTTTTCTCATTCTTTCATTCCTTCCAATGCCTCTTTAACTCTCGCTCTCGCCTTATCAGAAGCGATTCGTAAAGCAATCCGCTCTCGCTTCCTTTGTCAGAGTAGTTGAGGGCATTGCGCGACTCTCGATCACGAACTCATAATGCATAATAGGCGCATTCATATCGCGAATGGATCCAAGTTAGTTCCAACTATGTATATATATATATATATATGTATAAGGTAAATATAAGTATATAAAGTGTGTGATGGTAGGGAAACACGGCAGAAAACCCATAGAGAGACAGAGAGAAATTATTCAAAGGAATGAGGGAGCTCATAGTGGAGAATATTATTACCCGGAAATCGAGCAGTTGGTGAACAAAAGATGAAGAAAATAATAGGAGAGAGAAAAATACGAGATAAAGGAAAAGAAACGTAATGAAATGTGCAATGTACAATCTTCAAATCGTTCATTCGTATATTGTTAAAAATTAATCATACCTCTCGCGACAAATTAATAGTAAAGACGTTATTGGGGGTAATTGATAATCAGTAAAGTTAATTGATAATTGAATATGTAAATTTCAGCAAAGATATTTCAATGTTTAATGAAAAAAATGTTTTGAATGTGAAATTATTGATTCTGAAGGACAACGTTTGAAATAGGGATGATGAGATCGAAGAAGAATTACATTTTTTATCATTATAAATATTATTCTTTAAAGTCAATAGTGTTGGGGATGTTGTTGGGTGTAATTGGGGGTGAAACAGCCTGTACATAATATGCAGATGAACAGAAGCACAAGCACAGAGGAGAATGTTGGCATTAGTGGGATCAAGACATTATGTTTGAGCGCCCTCTTCAAAGTGCAAAGTCTAAACGGTAGGAGATAAGTGAAATTGCAATATAACGAATACCCTGCATCCAACGTAAATGCTTGTACGTTCACATATAAATTTACACGCATACATCTATATGAGCGTACTTGAGAATTAGTATTCCATCCCCTTTATACTTACTCGTCAAATAATTATGTAATATCTAATTTTAGAACACGGTCGTCACTTATTTCACATTATTCATGTAGTTCACGTTTAAGTTATTGGATATTCAATTATTAAATGGTATAAAGACAAAGATAATTCATCCACACTGAACCAGCCTTATAATGGTGATGAGTTACTGCGTTTTCCCTTTTTCTTTTTACAATTATATAATTGTTACTCAAATTCTTTTATTTCTTCTGTGATTGAAAAGAATTCATACATCATCCCTTATATTTATGAACAATCAATAATAAACATTTAACTGATATAAACTTTATCAATCCAATGTTTATGTTCATTCACTAAATATTTCATTGTTGTTGAATGCAGCCGTTGTTCATTGTGACAATAAAGAGTGTTTGTCAGACACTTCACTGTGATGAGTTAAGACAGAATTTATTCAACTATTAAAACATTCTGTGACTCTCATTGAATGGCAGGTCCTTTACATAAATCAATTCCAATTCCATGTAAAAAAATTGATTCGGAGTAAATCTGCGTTTTTATTGACAGAGATTTTATAAACTAAACAACATTAACCATCACTTAAAAATTACTATATCATAAACATTTTACCTCAATATCATTTGAACTAAACAAAAAAAAACCTAATAATCGTAATGTTGATTGCGAGCTACTCCATTCCAAGAAAAATTTTCATATAAATATGTTCAATTATATATGATGGCAAATTGAAGTAAGATGAAATGGCAGCATCTGGTTGTGGTGGTAGGTCGTGGCTTGACCTAAATTTCCCACTCTCTGCAAAGATATTCTGTCCCTTGACAGTTTGACTAGAAGCGGCTGAAGAGCAATGAGAGAGATATTGTGAACGAAAATAATAATAAAATAAAGAAAAGAAAAAAAAAGTATACACTGCATTTGCGGTATTTCTCATTTCATTCAGTATATAAACCACATACCGCAATCGAAGAAGAAAAGAACATTTTATATACCTACCTATATATATCGACTAAAGTAATCCACGTGAGTGCATTGATGACGACGACAAAATTGAGTGACATTTCGCATATAATATGCCCAACGTTTTATATATATTGTGGACAGGTGCGTGTTTGATATGCAACTTTCTCCTCCATTTTGCTTCTAAATGCTTCCGTCATCTTGTAATGCATGACTTATAAATGCCAATAAAGTTTCATTCTTATACATGAACGCTCTTTCAACTACAAATTGGAGCAATGATATTATTTGTTATATGGTGGACAATGGAAGGAAATAATGTATTCATTGTACTTTGATCGTGATAGCAATGAGATGGAAATATGCAATTTTATTGGACAGAATTTGATGGAATGAATTCACTGAATGAGATACATATGGTGGATCAAGTAGCTCTATTTATTATTAGTTCTTATATTTGTTCTTTTTGCTTCCTGACATTGCTCAAATAAATTTTGTCTACATCTAAATTAATAATTATTTCTCCTTGGAGTCAACTTGCAAAATTATGGATGATTTGATAGTCAACCAGAACAGGAGGGTCATTCATATAATCATTTCGGATTCTGCATATTTTGACTGGTTGAACAGAGGCAACCCAGCTGCTTGCACCGAGTAATTTTGTGAAATCAATAGTTGCTCATGTATTTTCGTCCGGGAAGAGGTCGACTGTCGATATGAGAGATGAAAGTTCCAACATTTTGGTGTGAGTAATAATCCGAGAGCATTGAGTGTTCTCGATGTGAGGTTAAATCTCTCCTATTTACGAAACCTATAATGAATGACGATTTTTCATACACATAATTTTGTTAGTTTGAAATTCTATGTAATTACAATATCACATACCATTTTTGGATAATAGTATGGAATATCTGAAGTTGATGGAAAAGCTCTTTGTTCTATAGTCGCATTCAATTGAAATACATTCCGAACTCTGATTGAAACGGTTCGGATCACAAATCATAGATTCATAGCTTACCTTTTTCTCTATTGATTGAAAGAACTAAAGTTGACTTTCAGCACTGTGCTAATAAATGAAATGATCTTTTCGATGAATCAGGAAATTCATTGATGGATAACTCAAAGTTTGAAAGCGCTCAGATAAAAAGCCAATGAAAACATCACAAATTATTGCAGCTATAAATTTGAATGGCAAATGAAAAAGATGTTCGTTGATATCACCTGAAGCTAATCTGTCATCAAGGAAGTGTAATAAAATAAACCATCATAATCGTCGATTGTCATGTGTTAGCCATAGCCAACTCCATATCAATTATAATAATCATTAATGATGATTATCCAATCAATACATAATCAGCATACTAAATCGCATATATATTCATAGATATATTCATAACGATAGTGAGCTGCAATCGATGCTCAACACACAGCAATGAGGGAGCCACAAGCCGGAGGGTACACGGTTATATTCCAGGCAGTAACGGCCAACGGCCGTGAGATAATCCACGATCTACGGCTTATAGCACTCGAGTGTGGTAATAGGGTTGTTACGCATTTGATATAAACCCTGAGTTTGCAATGGACCACGGAGGACATGATACGGCACCAAACTGTATATAGATTGGTGCTGAGGACACCTACAACAACACAGCCATACATTGTCCGCACTGCCACCTCTTCTGTCCGCCCCCTTATTCCGCGATCTCATCGTCCACACATTGCGTTGGCAAACCATATAAAAGCACAAGCTACAGTGGATCCAATAGACTATACGCACACAATGAGCTCGTTGGTTGAGTATAGTATCCTCACTGGCTACCTCGATTTCTGTGAACACTTCTAAACCGCATGAAATCGGTAGTTACACAGGACATAGTCTAGGGATGCTCGCGTATACACCAACTGTATCATAGGATATGCTATTTTCACTGGATGTCATTATGCGCAAGGTTTACTTGTTTGCTTCTCTCCTCTTTGGTCATTGCAGATATTCTCTATGTCGATGAGGAAATTTTATTCTCAAAACACTGATGCTAAAGTCATAATTAAAAGTTTGTTCCTTCTTGCGTGAAAATCATTAAACTTTTGTTGTGAGATTTATGGTTCGGAAGATAACGCAGAATTGTATTTGTGAAGCAGAGTTGCATCGAAATTACTCAATTACCAATAAATAATCCAATGATAATTGCAGCCGCAGTCACTCGTATCAGCATACATGAGAACACATTGAAATGGTATTTCACCAAGATGCAAAATCCATTGATAAACATGAAAAAATTAAAGTGGTCCAGTTAGTCCACCTGTTATTCCAAATTATCCTCTTTACGTAATGAAGAGGAACAGTGTGCTTAAAAACTCTGTCTCTCACTCTCTATATCTTGTATCTGAATTGAGATGGTACTTAAAAATTTGATATTCAAGTTCGTAGTAACGATGGAAAAAAAATGTCCGCATGATAATCTTTATGTATCTCGACACCAAACCTCCTGACGTCAGCCATATTCGTTATATTTACATATTCTCACGAACTTCACTATAATCCACATTTTTTTCATAAACCCTGTTCTGAGGATCAATATGAAATTGCGTAGACGCATTATACATGTGGCACCAATTCCTGCACACCATCTGTACACAAAATATTGCTTGTGGGTAACTTAATGTTCACAGCGTAACACTCTTGTGAACATAATTCAGTTCCTTTTTGTCCTCGCATTTGCGTAAACCCCTGAAAAACTAAGATGCACATTATAGCCATATGTATATATATATTCATGAACACATACAAGCACGTTTCCCATAGACTTTATCACCAATGGAAGGTTGGTGAAGGTGAATACATGACACGTCGATCAAACTGCAAAGGAGATTCGCTGATGCCCAAGTACCAGATCGTTCTCGTGTTGAGAATATTAGAACATAAACAGCGTCGTATACCTTTACTTGATGGCATAGTATATGGCACAATATTATATTACTCGATGTAAAAATGTGTTTTGTCATATAACGGAAACCAATAACATATTTACTATTTGCATATGGTTTATTTCCCTTACACAAAATTTGCACTTTTGCAACGTCGAGGTGCGTTAGTGCATGGCACATATTGTTCGATTCATTGATATCCAATCTTTGAACTGATTGAGTGGTCGGCAAAGTGCTGCCACCTAATGATTACCTTTACAATTGTTTGTATGATAACTAAACAGATTAATTTATTTCCTTATCAATATCCAGAATTGAAATAGATCCAGTTCTCGTGTTATCACGTTATTTATTGGAACTGTAGATAAGAAATATTCAAACTTTTCTTTTGATTTTCATGAAGAGATAAAGAAGTGTCAACGCAAACCAATCAGATTGAAATCAGATCGTTCCATGCCTGCAAGTTATTCACAGCGGAAATTTCTACTTGATTCTAATTTCTTTTGTTTAGAATCAATATATACTTGTGAAGTAATCATCAAATTTCGGCGGAACAAAGGCTGAATTCGAAAAACTTGCTGGAAATCAGACCGTAACATTCTATTCTTGGGACATCCTTCCGGAGTTGCGAATTAAAAATGACAGAAGGTGTAGTTAATCGAATGTGTTATTGCAGTTCGATGGAATATCGTATGATATAGCTAGCATATACTATGGAGATGTGAATAACGAATCATGTGGTAAAATTGAAGTGCAGGTAGATTACAAGAATCAAACATTTACCTACACTTCAAAAGCAATCGAGCATGGACTTCCAGTTAAAACTATACGCAGAGGGAACATTACTGAATCAATGATGAATTTTGAGCCATTACATACTGAAGACCATACTTATGGTGAGTAAACAGTACACAAAAACTCCATCAGTCATTTCTATGGCAACTAACCAAAGTTAAACATGAAAATGAGTGATGAATTATTTTTTCGATAAACGTAAACTTAGGATCGCAATTTAAATTGATTTCTCGTAATCAGAAAGTTTCGGTCGAAATGATGGAACAGTTTAAAAAATTCTCGGAAAATTTCAAAGATGCCAATTATTATGTTCCACCGCAAGACAATTGTCCAGGTAGAACGAACTGAATTTCTTGGACCGCACTAGTGCAGGTTGTTCAAAGGTTTTCCTGTACCCATACAATGCGATTATGTGTGCCCAAATACAAAACAATATTTTTCCTCTTATTCCATATATAGTTCTAATATTTAGCAATGGATTAATGTCTTAAAATAGTGAAACTTTCATTAATGTATGTTAAACAATTTGAATAAAATAAATAAAATAATTGAAACTCTAATTTATTTATTTTCTTCTTATCTCAATTCAGACATAATATTCATCATAAAACTCAACAATTGATTGGATTCAGAATGAATGTTCATTTTTTAAAGTCTTTGTATACAATTATAAGTAAAAATCATTTTTCTAAATACTTCGACTCTTATATTATTATTTGAACCCATCGCCCAAAGTCAGGATGGCCGAGCGGTCTAAGGCGCCAGACTCAAGGTGAATAACCTTCTCAGTAAACGCTGAGTGAATGGGCATTCTGGTCCTCTCTGAGGGCGTGGGTTCGAATCCCACTTCTGACAAACTTTTTTTTTCTCTAATATAATAAATTATTATTAATAACGATCAACCACGAATTACTTATGACTAACTTGTTAATAAAATAACATCACTGATAATGTTTATATTTTTTTTCCCAATGATTTGATGAATTGTAGCCGGTGATGAATAGGTCTATCAAAGAATATCAGTGCGAAATTTACAACAACTCCAACGCATCATCCCAACAAAATAGATGAAGGAATAATGAAATTTACTTCAAATTCAGCCCATGGAACATGACATGACCTCAACGGAAATTTTTAAACTGTACAATAAAATGTATAAACATTTGTAGAATTATTCTTCTATTTCTGATAAAAAAATTGCGTGAGTGTGACAGGATTGCATTTCTTTCCTGTCGTGTTCAAAAATAAAAACTCACTTTTATAATTTTTTGGTGCGGTCATATATTAAACTTTTGACAGGGTTAATAATCAATGAAGAATAATTAGAATAATAGATTTGGCTGGTGTTGTGAAATGTATTGGGGATTCCCTTGCGATAAAAGTTTGAGGGCTGTTAACGTCACCGGCCAGCGACACCTCTACGCAAGCCAAAGTTATTTAAAATGAGAATGCTTGTGATTCGTGACGGAAGAAAAAGTTTTAATTGAACGATCGGAATCGCAGCACTCATAATACCAACTACCCACCCTTTCTCATCTTTTTTCATACTCCCACGATTATCATCTCACTCTTGCTCCTCTTTTGTCTATTACCTGCCACCTGTCTAGACCTCTCTCTTTGTCACTCTATTTTATAAGCTCTTTTCACTGCCGTTGATTTTGGATGTTGCTCGGTGTGATGTTCTCAATATGAAGGCAACATTTTTATTGCCATTCTCAATTTATTTATGCTCCTGAAAACAAAATGATCTTGTTTAAGTGTCACAAATCATTTTTGAAATAAATTTTTTTGTTCTCTAGAATTATCAGTGATATATTTTTCATTGCATTGAGTTATTTTCAACATAAATACTGAATCTAAAGTCATAAATGTTATCAACAAGTAAAAGTGCAATTAAATTAATGGGAAACACAGTAGAAAATTAATTATTAAATACCTCCTCAACTTATCTGCAGAACGAAGGAATCTTATGAGTTGTACATTTAATTCCATTGATAAGATTATCACGTTGAGAGAATTCGAAGAAAATTATTCGTTTCACCTCTGGTTCAAAGTTTATCCATGATACCCTTCAAGCCGTGTTCAATCGGCGACATTTATCAAGTGGATCGTACGAGGGTAGCGATCAGCTGCATCGACGTGCATTCATGTGTGTAAATGATACGATAACAGATGAAGGGAAGAGAAAATAGTTGTCAGGTTGTGGTAATATATATATATATATTATATATTATCCAGAGTGCAGTATGGGAAGTGTAGTAGTAACTCTCCTGCAACGCATAACTCTGTGAGCTTACCAAGTCTTCCGTTCTCTCTCTATCTAGCTCATTCTTGGCAGAAGATGTATATCACAGAAGATCATGCTGTTATATGACGGAGATTATATATATACTAAGCAAAAACGAGGAATAATTATTGATGCGATGAGTAATGAACTAATGTGTCGTTAATTAATCTGACGGGATCAGTACGAAGTGGAGTTTATCTCAAAGTTATCAACAGTTGCACAACGTTATTTTAAGATATTGATTTTCGTGAGAATTGTTAATCTAGTGCATAGTTTCAGCGTTGATAATTAATGATCGTAGAGTTGCTGATACTTTGAAAATCATGAATTCAATTGGATAAATTCCACTACAGAAATTCAAAATAATGAAGAGAATTTCGATGGATGATTTATTATTCAACAAATTTTTATCTGAAATTCATGAAAAAAGAATCTGACTATGATTTTTTGTCAGAGAGCAAACGAATCCATTGACATCAAATGAGTAAAACTTTGTATTTTTTGTTTTCACAATTTTTCTCATTTTATTTTTCTATTTGTTCGCATACCTTTTGTTGTGTTTTTTTATGAATTGCATCTTGGTCCGGTGCTCACTATGAAAAAAAGGGTTTGACCCTCATGTGCTTCTATCAACGACAAGAGCTTGCGATCCCTATGAAAGGGGTTGTCGACTTGCTAACTGCCTCACCCGCTGCTGCCCTCGCAAATTACTTTCAATTTACTGCCAAAGTAGCGTTGTCGTATATATAAACACATGTATACATGTTTATACATGGATGTGTAGTATACATAGAAAATATGTCCTTCGTGACTCTGCCATGTGACCAACCGTCGTCCGAACCGGACAGGACAATGCATCCGCTCTTAAAAGGCCTTTTAACGTTTCCTCTAAAAGCAAATATAAAGAGTATATATTTATGAGTGAATATATGAAGTACCCACACGTTCATCATTTTTTATTTGTTCTCAGAGTAATTTATAGAATATTCACAATCATTATGAATTTTAGATGCAGTAACTAAAATGAAATTCATCAAATACATGAAAGAGAAAATGCAAATTAATATTATCTGTTAAAAAATCATTTATAGTTCCATCTTTAAAAACGCTATCAAATAGTTTTTCTATCTGAATATTATGGAGCCATTTATTTGATTAAATAAATCGTTTGCTATTCTTTAGTTTGTCAAGTAAACAGAGAATTAATATATGGGCAGTTCCTGTGATTCGGAATATTTTTAAATTCTACTGTGAACTACAAATAAAAAAAAAATGACTCAACAAAACTTAAATCGAATTGTCAAATAGATTCGCCATCATTCTTTTTTCATTTCAACTCATATTCCCTCTGGTCTATTGTCAAACCTTAAAATTAGCAATTTTTAATTAGACAATGAGATTGGATGCACCGCAATCGAATTCGATATAACTTGATAACGGTGGTAAAGAAATATCTCTATTCTTTAACCATAACCAACAAATGAAGAATTAATCAATGCAAATTTTATCATTTCTCATCCTCCTAGTTTTATAAATTTCTGTCTGGCACTAAAAATACAAATCATCCACTCTATTATTTTATTTTCTTTTATCCTCACTCCTCTTTCAACCCTCGCTTCCATTTAGTAATATACCTATACAAAAAGTTTCGAATATGCAAATGGAAATCAAACTTCGACATTGCCAGTAGTGTTTGCACCACTACAACCCCTCTTGTCTCATCCCATCACCGTCCCGCTATTCACTCGGTCCCTATCTTCAATAGAGTGCCTAGTAATCATCTCTTTACTCATTTATATGGGGTCAATATGATGGCCCTATCTTCTATCGTTTACTGAAGAACTGAAAGGGTTATCGGAAAAGAGGAATAAGAAATAAAAGTGGAAGCCGGAGTATACAAACAGAAGAGTAACATACGCGACTATTTATCAAGCACTCCAAATTCATTGATGTATTCTGTTGGCATCTATTGAAATGTATTCATTGAATTAAAGTAGGGGTAGTTTGATGGATATTTGAATCCTGCTTCATCCTTTATGCTCATATATTATTCTGAATAATCAAATTGGAGTACGAAAAAAAATTGTCATACCTATTGGTAGAATATAAATTTTACTCATAAAAACATTCTTTAACAAAATTTTTAGTCTCGTGATATAAATGACCTTGCCCATAAATGACTGCAATCTGTAACAATCAATTTGGTTAATTTCCCATTATTTGTATGTCAAATTAAGGAATTTTATTTGTGCTGTAGTTTCATTGGTATATTTTGTATTATGAATTCGGAGTGACCTAGATAAAATCATTTATGAATTATATAATTAAGAGGATTTAATTTCAGATTAATTGTGGGGGTGTGAGAACATTTAACACAATACTGGTTATTTTTAGAATAAGTGAATCTCATGTTAATTTTCAATCAGATCAATCCCTATGGAAGCAATTTCAGTATTAGTTATATAGCTGTGAATAGAGTGCTTGTGTGAAATGACACCTGTATGTAAAATGTGGGTTAAATTTGAGACGTCACTGGTGAGACTGTGCCGTCTGTCGTCAGCACAATCAAAACCCATTAGTGTTCAAACGTATCGTATTAGCTCATATTATCTATAATCATACGTTATTTCAATTCCCATAGGTGTCTCAATGATTTTGCTCTAAGAATAGGTATCGGAAAATTATTCAGCATATCTTGTTTTTCTATTCGCATTTTATCTATGATTATGATCCATAAATGAAACATAATCTATTTAACGAATTCATCGAAAATGGAATTAATTATTCAAATAGATGACAAATGTGTTGAAAATTATTTTTAATTTTTGTTATTGATCAATGATTGACGATTTCAGTTTATTTAAATAGTTCAATGTTGAAATGTTTCATAAAAGACTAAATCTGAAAGGGTAAAGAAGAAATAGAAAAACTTGTAAAATCAATTCACTGATCTTCAGAAATAATTAAAAGCCTGTGTTGGCGTGCTTGCACACGGAATAGTCACTCGTTGCATTACATAAATAAATACTCCGACATATGCATTTTTAGTGATAAGACAACACTACCACGTTAGTCACCTCCTCCCACACGACAGTCCAATGCCATTTTTAATACCATCGACTCTATGCAGGTGAATTTTCGCGCTTAAAACGAAGACAAATGCAGGGATAATCCAAGTGGCACATGCGACGATACTGCAATAGTATAAGAGAAAAGATTTTATGCACAAAGCAAAGAGAGATGAATAATGAGAATGAGTGGGTGAGTAAGACAGAGAAAATAGAAAAAAAGAAAGAAAGACGTCCTCGCGTGCGACGAAGCACTTCCGGAGTTGCGTTGAGACTAACGACGTCCTCGCGTCTCTTATCTGCATGGTCACGTAGTACGATGCAAAATGCGACGGGTGAATGTGCAAAGGGAGGACGGGTGATGTTGGTGCAGTTGTGGTGGTGGTGAGGATAAGGATCGCTGGCATTCTCGGTTAATTTAGCTCGCTAGGAAGCGCCGTAAATAGAAAACGTCGTGTTGCAACGTAAACGGCAAAGGAAAAGAAGAAGAACGCGACAGGTTGACTTTTAGATATGGACTATTATATGTATGGCTCTATATGTATAGTATGTGTCTCGGGATTTGAGGAGGTAGGACAAAGATATGCCAAAAGCCAACAGGAATAACGTTCTAAGACAGTCGAGTTCGAATGTGTGTATGTTTACTCTGTAGATAACTGTCCCGTAACTTTGAATAGTGGCACGTAAATATTCATGATATCCGTTTTGTTTTGTGTTCATACTCATTGTGTATTTTCTCCATGTGTACAACCACATGAATAAATATATATATATATGGATTGGGGGCTGGTTGCCCCGGGACTGAGATAAATTGGATAGTTGAAAATTGAGGACAGTGGTGAAAAATATTTGCGTTGAACAAGTTTGAGCTCGCACATGATGTCTATATTTGTAAATGATGCAATTTAATTTTCTCATATGTTTAGTTGAGGTTTATAAAGAGTATAAAGTTAATTTAATATTCAACGAGTTGGTTGGTTGTTAATGAAAAAACATCAACATTCATATATACAGATTGATAAAAATTGTATCAGTTGGGTGTTTGTCAATGGCAAATATATTATTCATAATCAACATGAATTGATTGTAAAGATAGAACACGTCTCGCTATTTTTAGCTCCAGAGAAATTTATCAATAGTTAATGGGTTATTGATTTGTCATAATCAATTTATATCAACTGCAATGAATTATATTGCTGCTAAGACTTTTACTTTTTCTGTTAAAAATAATGATAGCGAGTTAGAATTTCATTCGCTGCTGTTCAGGGAATGATAAATACTACGAATGACATAAAAAGCGTCATATTTCCAATTTTATATAAGTTTATTGATTGAACTGACTCAACGTCATATATTTGAACACAGTTGGAAAGCGATTAAATGAAACTTGGAACTGCCAAATGGAAAAGAAACAAAACCAGCGAAAGATTCACTTGAGTGTATCATGTGTATGTGATTGTGTTGGTATATACACAAAGCATAGAATAGTAAGAATAAGGAAATAGTTGGAAGATATATGTATAAATGGTCGGATGTCTCAAGACGCAAAACTTGAAAGTTTTAGTTGTGCATCTCTATATCCACCCATTTCTTTTTCATCCCATCGACAACAAAATAGCAACGACGTCGTTCTGTAACAGCAAACTTTCGAAGTGCAGCCCCCATATACGTACGTTTGTATATATATATATATATATATTCCATGTGTGATCGTTCGATTGCTTCAGAAAATCGTCAAGGCCTTCCGCCGGGTTTCTTGATCATGCAAAAATGTACTTCATTTACATAAAACTCTCTGTATGATGATGCTTGCAGTCATTATTGGCGGTTTGGATGAAATGTCAATAGTTTGTTGCTTGTATACTATATCAATTGTTTGTTTAATATATTTTATGTATCCATTCGTTTACTTATTTAATTTTTGTAATATTGATTCACCATTAAATCTGTTGATTTAAGAGAATACGTCTCTAGTAGATCACTAAAGATATTCCAGTTTTGGTGTTTGCTTTTCTGATTTGAATGCTTTGAGAAAGACGTAACATACTCTGTCAATCTCTTATATTTTCACTGAGAATATCTCACATAAGTGAACTGTGTGAAAATTAATCAAAATCTTTTCAACAGGTTATAAACTATGGATGCAGTTGAAAGCACACGTGAACTCAAAGTGTATAAAGTGAACGAATTATTCATCTTTCACGATGTAGATTTATTATGAAAGATATAGCAGAGTATTCACACTCTCCACACTTCTTTTTGATGAAGATGAACTGCGACTGATAGTTTTCCAATAACCACTCAACGTCAGTGTACTCAATTCAATAGTTGCAAATATTGAAGTATATAATCATACGAGTGTCCATTCAAATACAATTCAACAGATTCATTTCTACAATTACTTAGCTCAATTTATTAGATGTCCCCGACTAAACTTATTCATACTTTGAAATAAATAGGAAAGACGGTGGACCCTCACCCCACATCAATATTTTTTCTCTGTTAAAAGGATTTTTTAAATCAAATAAATATTCCAAACATCTTCTAATCGAATAAATTTCGCATTTCATTTTTTGTCCTCAAAAATACTTTTATCAAATTTCTTTTTCGCTTATGGTATTCTTCGAGTAAAGTGAATTTTATATGATGTGTGAATATATTTATATGTCATATTGACGTTATAATGGATTAATCTTCAAACAACGCGCAAATATTTCCAACTGTCAAATGCAATGTTGATGCACTTGGCAGTGGATTTGCTGGACGATGACAGTCACTTTTGCTACTACTTCTACTTTTACTGGACCTACAACGAAAATAAATGTTGTGTACATTGAGTGTAGATATGGAATATGAGTGAGGTTGGACTTTAAACTATTTTCTAGGTCCTATACATCTATATATACATTCATGCTCGATGCCAGAACTGCTGGAAAATACAACATGAAATAACTTCGATGACAGGATGGGCATTCGAGCCGTTTGCACGCTCCATAGAGTTTATATTTATGTTTTCTTCTGATTTTCCTCGCTTCGAGTTCACCATCCGATATAAAAGTGCACAATATATATGGTAACATTCACCACAGCTATTTACTCAACTCGCACCGCCAACATCTTTGATATAAATAATCGTTTTCCATTTCAGGGAATGGAATAAAATAGCCATACAAAAATTCGAAAATTTTAATCACAATTTGGTGAAAAACAATGCACTTGTGGAAATTTGGTGCTGATAATTTTTTTCAAAAATTTATAATAAAATGAATTGGTTTGAGAATGTCGAAAAAACTGTATGTCATGCATTTCTCACTATTCAGATAAACTTTTCACATCTTTTTAAATGTACTCTGAAGTAAATGGAACAGTAATTTTATTCGATATTCTAAATCTGGTATTGTAAATTCGCATTTCATATGATGCTAAAAGAATTGAAAGACTCAAATTAATAATTGAATCAGCTGAAACTAGGAAATTTCATTTATATATTCACCTCTATCCAATGTATGTAATTTCGAATTCATGAAGTGACGCACATGCAGTTCAAATGCAATCTACTACCTATATATACATAATCGATTGGACTTTATGTGTTTGCTAATTTCCTGTAACGTCACCAATACCATCATCAAACATATAGATTATATAATTTGTGATTTGTACCATATATGGGCATACTGTGGCGATGCATTCACACGAGCAAATATAGATATAAACTGTATTCATGAAGACCATATTTGCATATTGAATCGCTAATTACTGAATATTGATCGGTTGACTTTTCGAATCACTCGATAATGGCATTCACAGTACTGTTCAATGGACATCACTGTGTTAATCAAATCGAAATGATTATTTTCTATGGTTTGTCTTATATAGAGATCATTTGTATAATATCTATAAATCTAAAGAAATGGTTTGACAAGTTCACTTTCAGTTAATTTCCAGGGGGTTGCAATCGACAAGAAATTGATGAGTATTGGCATTCAACAAATTTTTTGCTTCATAACATAGTGGTTGCGCTGCCTGAATTTTGGTTAATTATAAATAAAAACTATCGAGACATTTGCAATTTTTTATTTCAATATATCAACAATGGTTTTTGAATAATTTTCTATCGAATTTTGATGCTTTCATAGCAAAATATATGGTGAAACATTTTGCGGTCTCGTTTTATACAAATCTTCAGTACAAAGTTGGCTCTTTACAATGCTGAGTATTAATTGGCAAGTTTTGAGTCTATGAATGTGTGAAAAACGTTTCAGAGTTTGTTAACATCATCTCGAGAAGTTGCTGTTCGCGAGTTACGTTTAGTTTAATTGTTTCCAATTTAATCTTCCCACATTTTCCATTACGAGACATAGTAAACACATTATTTGATTGTTGTCTTTCTATCGCTAAAGATTATTGTATGTACAACCTATACAAACACCAGTCTGGAATATTTGCATCTTCTACTAATGTTTATAGTGAGGGCATAAATACTCCATTGTTATATTAATGAATCACTTGTTTGTTTTATCATCAAGGATAATATCTTCATCTCATTCTGTAATCGAGATATATCTCATGAAATTATGCATTCGATAATTAGTTGACAAAAAGTAAAAAATAAAAAAAGTTTAAATAAATAAACGAACGAATATTCCAATTATCATTTCTACCAAATTATTCCTTAAATAATATTCAATTATGTTCGATGGGAATATGATTCGCGAGTTCAGAACATCATCATTCTATTATGAAAACATTGGGAATGTTTTTATTATTTGCAGAATTGTTCAACATATGTTAAGTTTAATGTATGAATCCTCTTGGTGGAACGCACAGTTTGTTTGTACAAATAGCCTGTGGTTGCTCACATAAATTAATATATACGACGGAATTTAGTAGAATGGTTTTATTCATAAATGCATACTGCTATGAAAATATATATGACGATATGGGTAGTTGCATCTGCAAACGACACCATGGATGGTGTGTGGTGGGTGTTTACAAAAAGTCTTTCTCTCCTTCGTTTGGCATGCACTCGTTATATCCACAACATGGTAATGAAGGTCTGTGACATTATTTTCAACTCTATTTATCTATATAAAATATGAAAATAAAATGTAACAAAGGAAAATGAATTCTATTCATATTTAAACTTCTGAATATCCCATGAATTTTAGATAGTCAAAATGAGATCTGAAACAAATCTTTCTCACAAATTGATTGAATTTCAATTCAGACATGGAAGCGAAAATAATTGCACAAAGGAGATTTTTTTCTTCATGAAAAGTCAATTGTTACAGGCAAAGTAATTGCTGAAATCAATTTTTCAGACCATCCGTTGATTACAAACGAGAAAGTTTATTCCATGGAGAATTTCAGAATATAATTACAGACCGAAGTTTGGTAGATATCTTGGCAACAATTCCAACATTGCATTTTTATGTTACATGAGAATTTAGTTCTCGATTTCTTCTGTTGAATTAAACGAGAAAATTTCTTTTTTATTATTGGATTATCAAAATGTGCGATGATATATTTAATTTTTGCCATCAGACATCGAAATAACTGTGAATTTTGCCAAGCGAATAATTGAATGCCAATAGTCACTCATCAAATATAAATAAACGTTTTAATTAAGTTTTAAGTAGTGGTTGGATAATAATTTACTAACTATTAATCTGTTTTGTCAATATTGATTATCTTTTCTCACAATCTAAATGAATATATCAAAGAGGAGAGTTGGTTTTTCTATTTAGGGCAAAAATCACAGACAAAAGAAACATAATAGTCGTGGAAATTATCGCGTTCAGGTCGAGGTCGTTTAAGCTTGTGCTCGGTAAACCCGTTTAACTCTTTAGTCCTTTGGGACATCTCTGATTATAAAGCGAAAAAAAAACTGCGGCTGGTGTGCACCGCGTGTGATAGAAAAAAAAGGAGGTTAAAAAAAATTCTAATTACAAACTGAAGGAGTAGTAAATGTAGCGCCGGGTCTGTTCGACCGAGTTTCCACTGCGGTAGATGAGGTGGATGAGGTGGATGAGGAGGAGGAGGTGGAGAAGGTGGAGAAGGTGGAATGGACTGTGGAAGATAAATACGGTGGATTTTATATATACATGTATATATTATACGTATCTCTGGTATTGTGCAACGTAGAATTCCAACTCGTACAAGCTGGTTGAAATAAAAAATACGAATGAAAAATAAAAGAAAAATGACGAAAAATGGCAAAAAAATAGCTACCAAAAATTAAATGTTTGCGTTACACACAGTAGCACGCTGACTTTCTCACAATATGCATAGATAAAAGTGAGTTGTTATTATTAAAATAAATAGAGCTGCACAATTTCATCTAATTTTTTATCTGTCTCTATTTTTTCTTCTTCTTTATTGCACTACTGTTGAATGTATACAAACTGTTGTGATTTGAGCGATTGCACTCTTATCAAAAATGTGGGTTTTTAAAAGGTTAAGGATAAAAAAAAGTGTGTGGCAGCAAACAAATGTTTTTCAAACAACTATTTACAAATACGTTTTTGAAACGAATACTTTATTCAATATTCATCCACTCGACTAATATGTTGTTACATAAAAGATTTGTCCAATATTAATTCATATATTCATATAAATACTATATTTCTCAAATTTAATGAATCTCAAACACGAACTGAACTGATAATTCAATTTCCATCATTGTATATTTATGTTTTCATCCAAATAAACGGCTAATTTAATTCATATTATTCCCCAAAGAATGGAAATCATATAGGAGAAATGAGATAGGTAAGAAATAAAACCATCACACTTACAAATACACATAACCATTCATATTTATTTCTGAAGCTCTTTTGCCTCCTGTTAGAAAATATTTCCATTTGAGTGTGTATACAACGAGATGAATAAATGCCAGTAATCGAGACAAGTCTCTCTGAAATCCTATGACTGATGGATCCTGAGAGCTGTTTGTTGACCAATTAGGATAATGGTTTCGTTTCTACTGACTCACTTCACAAAACTGGAATCGTGAAAAGCTTTCGATAAAAGCCAGATAGTAATTTATCCAGAATAACCGTTCAAAGTAATATCCCTCTCGATTATATACTTCACAATATCAACAATCAGTTATCGATATCGTCTCAACAATGCTTTTGTAAAATTTCATATAAAAATTTTCAACATACATATTTATTTGAATTCTCGTTGGTGGAACATTGCAATTTTTTCTGTCTTTTATTTTCTTTTGACAATCAAGAGCTGAATTAAAAGAAAGAAAATTCTTATAGGTATATAGTTTTGATGCTTTTTTTCTTTTCTTCTCAAGTTGCAGTAAAAGCACCAGTAGTAGCAAGCATCGAGTTAAAAGTAATTGATAGCCAAGATCAACGATGTGCAAGAAGTGGGTTGGCACTCAATAAATTTTAATTAGAGGGAATCCGATCTTTACAGCTTCCTAAAGGGATTCTAGACACCAATGTGGAAATCGTTCCTCTGCACCGTCGACTATTTCCAATTGATCATTCTAATTCCTTTCACTAATAGATATATAAATCTTTTTCTACTTTACGCTTTGCACCAATAGTTATAAAATACGCTTTTGCGATAGGTGGAAAATTGATTCTCATAAATCGTGGGCGTTACAATATTTCATAATTTCAATAATAAATAAAATATTTATACAATTGATTGTGTGTAAACTTGGCACATTGAAAAACTGGTAATGACATTTTTTCATCATAAGTTTTGACAGTCAGTGTGACAAAATAATATATGAATGAAATAATTATTGTAGTATAATTGATCAAAACTCAAAAGTATAACTGAAAGAATAGAAATCTCTGAATTATTTTTCGATTTTTCAAGAGAATAATCTGACTTTTGTGAAAATGCGAAAAATCCGTGTCTAGTTCAAGACGTGCCTACTTGATTCTGAAGACTCGTGAGCTATCTCGTCTTGTCTCTTCCTTTTTTATTCGCCTTTTTCCCAAGAGCGTTTTCCGTTTATCTACTCTGAAGATGAAATACAACCGTTTTTCCTCACGTCTTGCGTATCTAATATACTACTCTCAACTTTGCCATATTCTTCATCTATTTTTTTTCTATTTTCCCTTGACATCCTCCGTTTATTTTTATTTAGTTATTTACTATTATTTTTCTCCATTTATTTTCATCGTCTCAATCGACATTGACGACATCGTTTTCACCTACGCATCTTACCGCACATTATTTATGAGCTGAAAGGGCAAACTGTCAAGCAAAACTATTTGCAGCTTTTATGACTTTTTTTATGTTCTATTTTACATTCAACATAAATTCTTCCTATCAACTGAATAATCTGCGTCTTATATATGCCTATATATTTGATGATTCAAACGTTTATGTTTCTCCATCACACGATTTTTGAGTGGTCTGTTAACACGCGAACAGATGTGACAATCCTTTCCTTTTTTTTTCTTTCAATAACGTTCGCCACTTAATCGCTCGAATCTTTGATCTTTTCGAATTATTTTTTGAAATATTATGATGGAATTCTTTTTTTTTCTCCATTCACGAAAGTTGAAACAGAAAAGAAATCGTTTCTTATCATTTTTCATTATTCCTGGATAAAACAATTCGAAATTAACTAACAGTGTAACTAACAAATAACTTTTTTTCTCTCCCACCAGAGAAAAAATGATTTTTGTCAGAATTTCAATATCGGTTATGAAGTAATTAGGGTTTAGTGGTTCGAAGTGACCTGGAAATCCGGTGTTTTGCGAGATTGTCACTCCGATGTTTCAACCCACATAAAACGGACGTGGTCAAGGGGCTTGACTCCCTGAAGGCAGCAATCAATGTCGATCGCAGTAAGGTTCAACTCACTGCAGTGCATTCCCTTGACTGCTGTGAGACGCCACACCAAAACGTTGACTTCCGTTTCCCATTCTACTGTGACGCCCCCTTGTCTTTTTTCTGTTGTATTGTATGAAGCGATAGCATTTGGACAGTTCTTTAACCATCGTCACATCTCGATACTCCTCAAGTGTTTTTGAAATTTTCGCATTTTCATCAACAACAATTTCGATCTTTCTAAAATGATTTTGGAATATCATGATTCTGAATTTTTATAATAAACATCCAAATACCTCAAGAGAAACTAAGAAAATAGAAATTTGAGTTTGTCATTTCATTAGTAACGATGTACTAATTTTTTTGTAGATGTTTTGCGTAGAAAAAGCGTTTGTTAAAAAAAAAATTTTACCTTCTACATTAATTGGGAGCTCGCAATAAATCTGATAATATCGCGGATAATATTATGATGAGATTCGGAATAATCGAGAATTATTCTCTTCTTCATAATATCATAAAATTCACATTCTCTGAGTCCCTTTCACTGACATCATAAGTAAAATTTAACGCAGTCATATTTTTATTCATTTATTCATCGTTCATATTATCGTTCGATTCATTCCTTCAAACCAATCTCTCTATTTTTTCAAACTAAAAAATAGGAAATTAACAAAACAGAAAGTGTATTTTGCGCAATAGGATTTATTTTGAAAGTGTAATTACAATAACACTGCAAAATATCTATGGATTTGTTCCCATAAATTAATTTTCAATTTCACTAACAATTGTCTTGATTATAATAAATAGGAGTCAATTGTGCTTGCCTCGCCAGTTTCTCGAATTCGGCTTCTGTTGCTGGTGATAATTTATCATCACGTGATATGACTCCATAAAATTTCCCTCCATCGCCATGGGCGATCATTTCTTCACCATTATTGTAGGGGTAAACGGTGAAGAAATTTACTATTGGAGACAGAAGTGATAAAAGAATTAGCAGATGAAATTAGGATATGTTCCAATG